>JAQZBX010103865.1:0-11012 GCA_029593785.1 Cabassous unicinctus | reverse complement strand
GGAACAAGCACTAAACTGCCTGACATCCTTCCATCTGAGCTCAGAAGCTTCCTGTGGAATAACCAAGCAAAGCCTGGTCTCTACAGGCAAGTAGTTCCTAAGCTGAATGCCACAGGGAAGGACAGCTACCTCCTGAGGTGGGTGCCTTTCCTAGGACATGTGGGCACCTACTTCCATGTGTCATCTCATCACTGACTAATTCCCTTCTGCAAAAGTGGGATTCCACCAGGGCCTTTAATCTGAACAGGCTTACAAAGACCTACTAAAAGCCAGACAATAATTGGGCTGAAATTCAATGAGTATTTTAGGCAAAGTGTCCATGGTGGCAAAATATTTGGGGATGAGACTTTTATCCTGGGACTGCCCTTCTGTATATCTCTGCTTTGGGATCTGACTCTGGCTGAGAATGTCCTGGGGAGGCCAGTGGAAGGAGGATGGCAAAGGAAGACCACAGTTTGGCTGGTTAATGGCCACTACCAGGGGCTGATGACCCACTTATCCCTAGATCATGGGGAAAGGCAGATGCGGACAATCTGTGATTTTCTGTGTACAATTGTCAGGGTTTCTTATATTCCAGGCAAGGTGTTAAAGAATCAATAACTATAGTGCAGAAAGCAAGAGAAAAAGAGGCCACTGCAATGTGTTGGATAAGAGTTATTCCTACAGTCACAATTCCTAGAGGGGCAGGGGACTGGACTTTTAATTCTGGAGGAAGGGGAAGGGACCCTTCAGGAAAGATACAGTGTGGGCCCCTGTAGGGTGGCTTCCTGGGCCTGATCTATGACTGATGTGAGACCCTCACTTGTCTTGCTGTTAGCTCACCTGGCCCAGCCTTGTTGGTATTAGAGCCTTGGTCGAGCCATGCTACCTGGTAACTTGGGAAGAAAGTTTCCCAGTAAAAAAATTCCATGACTGTGTCAAAGGGAACTGCCCAGGGCAGGAGAGGTACTCAGGATCTCTTCTATGGCAATGCCCAGAGAAATGCTCTCTCCATTGCATCATCTCCATCTTTAAAAAAAAAAACCTGGCCTTATGAAATTTTTGCCTGAGGGCATCTGTCTTGGATATTAGCTAGTTCAGTTGAGGTCTGGCTCTCTTCTTTTGTATGTAAATAGAGGAGGGGTTTGGATTCTTTAATGTTGCTAGTCAATTACCTCTCTCTTTCTCTTTTTTCTGGGATGAAAGGGATCACTTACTCTTAACAACCAGTTTGCCCTTTCTCCTCACTCCAATGTTTTTTCCACCTTTTGATGAACATTTTTATTTTTTCCAATTTTTGTGACCAAGAACAAAGCTGCTTAAATATTTATGTACAAGATTTTTTGTGGGAATAATTTCCATTCACCTGAATAAATATATACAAGTGGGGTTAAATGACCGTTTGTTAAGTGTATGATTTACTTTATAAGAAAATGGCATTGCCTTTCAAAGTGGCTGTTTTGTTTTGTTTTGCATTCACATGAGGAATAAATATGAGTTCCTGTTGTTCTACATTCATGCTACTATTTGGTATTCTCATTTTTCTTTTCAAACTAGTGTGTGGTCTTATCTCATTATGTTCTAATTTGCATTTCCCTCATGACTATTATGTTGAGATTTTCTTCTTATATTATTTCCCACTCATATATCTTTATAATGAGGTAGTATTTAGAACATTTAACCATTTTTAATTGGCATGTTTGAATTCTTGTGGCTGAGTGTTAAGTGTATTTATATCCTGGATACAAGCTCTTAGTTATATATGAGATTTATGCATGTATTCTGTAAATCTGAGGCTTATGTTTTGTATCTAACAGTGTCTTTCTCTGAACAAATATCTTTAATTTTATTCAAGTTAATTTCATCAGTTTTTATTTTGATGTCGTTTGATGTTTCTTAAGTATTATCGAGTAAAAATTTCAATTTCACTTTTCAGTTTGGGCTCCCTTTTAGGAACCTGTTTGACTTTCCTGATGGTAATGGAGCCTCATAGGCAACCATTTCTCTTTGTCTAGGGTTTCCCAATTGATCTTGGGGGTGTCTGTTCTCACCAGCATGATGGTGGCTAGATCATGTGTGATTGTTTGAACACTCATTTTTGAAAAGACCCTGTTTTCTGCACTGAATAGTCTTAGCATTCAATACAGAAAACCTATTGGCCATTATGGAAGCCTACAGGGTCCTCAATTCTGAGCATGCTTATAGAGACCTACTTAGTGATAGATGCTTTCAGGACTGTAATTCAACTGGTATTTTAGGCAAGGTGTCCATGGTGGTGACATATGTGGGGATGGGACAAAGACCATGACTTCCCTTCCATATAGCTCTGCTTGGGATCTGACCCTGGCTGAGAAAGTGCTGGGAGGCCTGGGGAAAGAGGATGCTCAGAGGCATTCCCAAGATGCCCAGCTAATGGCTGCTGCCCAGTGCTGACAACTCCCTTTGTTAAAGGTGCAGAGACCACAAATCCCCTGGTTGGGGGAAAGGCAGATGGTGACCAGCTATGATTTTATATATGCAATTGTCACAGTTTATGTTTATTCCAGGCAAGGGATTAAGGTATCATCAATATTTATGGGGGAAAGTTAGAACGCAAGAGGCTATCACTGGTGGCGCTGTTTTATAAGGATTGTTCCAATAGTCACAATTCCTCAGGGGGCAGGGGAGTGGGCATTTAATATGCAGGAGGAAGAAAGAGGGACCTTCAGGGAAGGGGCTGTGTGGCCACCTGTAGGGTGGCTGCCTTGGACTGATCTGTGACTAATATGAGATGCTCTCTTGTCTTGCCAATAGCTCTCCTGGTTTGTAGCCTTACTGTTAGTAGGAGCCTTGGTTGAGCAAAGCTGCCTGGTAACTGGCAGAGAGGGGTTTCCCAGTATAAATAATCTTCCATGACTCTGAGTAAAAGGGGCCTCCCCAGGACTGCAGATACACTCTGGATCTCTTCTATCTGAAAAGTCAAAGAAATGCTCTCCCCATTGAATCATTCATTTCAATCATTTTAAGCAAACTCTGACCTTTTGAATTATTTGCCTGCTGCATCTGCCTTGGCTATCAGCCAGCTCTGGACAGACCTGTCTCCCTCCTTTTTAAATGTAAATAGAAGAGGGGCTCTGAGTCTCTAGTGTTACTAGTCAATTATCTCTCTATTTTTTCTAGGAAGAAAGGGGCAAACCCCAAATTATTCTCAGCAATGGTCTGCCCCTTTCTTCTTGTCTTCTTGAACAAAATCTTTTAAGTATGCTTGGTATCACCAATCAAGTAAAATTTTGGGTTTTAGTTTCCAGTTTGGGCTCCCTGTTGGAGGCCCTGCTTGACTTTCCATGTGATGCCAGAAAATCTGTCATTCCTGCTGACCAAACCCATAGGTAACAGTATCTCTGTATGATTGGGCCTTATTATGGGGGTTTATTTAGTTTTGTAAGAAACCGCAATTTTTTCTCAAAGCTGATGTACCATTTTACATTCCCACCAGCATTGTGTGAGGGATCCATTTCCTTCACATCCTGGCCAACACTTGTTATGTTGAGTTTTCTTAAATTTTAGCTTTTAGAGTTGATGTGTTGTGTTTATAATTTGCATTTTCCTAAAGACTAATGGTTTTGTGCATATTTTAGGTGCTTATTTGACATAAATGCTTTATCTTTTTATTAAAGTGTTTGAATATTTTACCTATAATTTTGTTATTTTTGACTTTTGTGAGCTCTCACCACATTTTTGATATGTCATATCACAGATATATGATTTTCTGAACTTATCTCTGAGTCTGTGGCTTATTTTCTAATTCTCTTCCTGATATCTTTTGAATAACAGAAGTTCTTCATTGATGAAGTCCTATTTTATTTATTTGGAAATTGTGGTTTTGCTGCCATAGCCAAGAAACCATTGCCTAAGTCAAAAATATGAGTATTTTCATGTTTTTTTAATGGAAGTTTTATAGTTTACATTCCACATTCCAGTCTGTTCTTAATATGTGATTGTTTGAACACTATTTACTGGAAAGCCTATATTTTCTCCACTGAATTCTCATAGCATAACTGCAGAAAATCTATTAACCATGTGTATGAGGATATTTCTGGTTTCTCCATTGTGTTTCATGGATTGACTTGGTTATTTATTTGCCAAACTCACATGTTGTTGAGTAATGGATCTTTAAATCATGTCTTGATATCAGGTAGTTTAGGTCTTCTAAATTTATTTTTCTTTCAGTTTTTGGCTGTTTGAAGTTATTTTCATTTCCATATGAATTTTAAAATCTTACCAATACTGTGATTGGGGTTCATTTACATGTTCTACCTCTCCATTTATTTACTTTCCCATTCTTTTAGGAAGGTTTTAAATATAAGTGATCAGTGTCCTGATCTTGTTCATATTTCAGATTCCTTGATGTATTTATTTATTTTATATTTTTGATGATTTTGTAAATAGTATTTTTATTTTGATATCATTTCATTGCAGTATATTGCAATGCAATTTATGGTTTTTTATTTGTATTTTGAAATAATGATAGATTCAGAGGAGTTTGCAAAGACAGTGTACAGAGATGTGCCATATACCCTTTACCCAGTTTCCACTAATAGTAGTTTCTGGCATGACTATAAAATAATATCAAAGCCAGGAAATTGAAATTGATACAATGTGTGCACAATTCTTTTTCTTTTCCATTTTTTCACAGGTTTCAGTTGTTTAACCACTATGTGATCAAGGTACAGAACTATTCAGTCCTTTTATCTTATCTGATTTCCTCAGATCCCCACACCATCTTCATCACTCCCAATCCCTGGCAACACTAATTTGTTTTCATCTGTATAACTGTGTCATTTCAAGAGTGTTATATGAATGGAATCCTCCAATATGTGACTTTTTAAGTTTGGCTATTTCACTTGGGATGGGTCTTTTTATTAACTAGGAAGTCTAAAGCAAAAGGTTCATCTTTTTTCCTTCCTTGTCAGATGTGTGACTGAAACACAGAGTTTCAGTAATTATCCACAGGCACAAGTGCACAATATGAGGCAGAACTGTGCCTATGGAAGGGTTCCTTACTTTCATATACTCCTCTTTGACATAAAAGTTGGTTTGTTTGTGTGTGTAAAGAAATTTTCAGGGGGAAATGTACAGAAGGGAAAAACATCATTTTAAACTATGCTTAAATGGAATGGAATAAACCATACATGAGGTTCCTTGCTTAAAAGGTGTTAGGAAACCAGATGAAACTTTTGTGAAAACAGAGCAATGAATTCTTGCACATTGCTAGCTTTTTGTTAGTTTACTTCAAATTTTTGCAGAAGGTAAATGTATGAATGTAATTCTAAGAATAAGTGAGCTGGGCCTTCTAAACACTGGATTCTATAGGGATATGTGTTTTATCTTTGCACCTACAAAATTGTTCCCTCTACAAGGTCAGCTTTATCACAATTATTGAACACAGCACAATGTCTACTAGCAATTTGCTGAAAATAAATTTGTAAAAATGAAATTTCCCAAATAGAGCAAACTTCCACATTTACCAACATAACTGAGGTACACTTATTTTTTTGTAAATCATAAGCAAATTTTGAGGCAATTCATATTTGGGTTGAATTGTTTTTAACACCATTAAAGATAGCTGGAAGTTCCAGTTGAGTAGGTTCAATTTTCTTGAATGATACCATTAAGATGATTATTTGTTGACTATCAGACTGGTTGAGTGGTCTAATAAATATATTTATCTAGAAATGCGTGCTTTGTCCCATTGTCCCCAAATTACTTACACACTGAGGTAGAGAATGGAAAAAAATCACAGATGAAGCCATATAAACATAACCAAAATCAAACCAACCCTACCTGAAAGATTTTCTGATCAGAAAACCTGCTCAGATAATTTTCCCATAAGTGAGAGGAAAAAGCCCCCTCTCTAGAGAAATTTCTATGAAAGTTTCTAGCAGTTAATGAAACCAAGAGACTGATCAGAGACACTTAGTGTGTCTTCAGTGAATATAGATTGGAGGACAAAGAACAATGTTATCAAGAACATGCTTTGAGGGCGGTGGGTGTGGCTCAACCGATAGAGCTCCCGTTTACTATATGGGATGCCCCGGGTTCGCTTCCCGGGGCTCCTTGTGAGGGTAGGCTGGCCCACATGGCGTGGTGGGCTGATGCAGCAAAACCTCACAGCAGGAGGTGGGTGTGGCTCAATCTATGGAGCCTCCGTTTACCATGCAGGAGGCCCTGGGTTCGCTTCCTGGGGCCTCCTTCTGAGGGCAGGCTGGCCCACGTGCCACGGTGGGCTGATGCAGCAGGACCTCACAGCAAGGGGAAGATAAGCAGACACAGAAAAGACACACAGCGAATGGACACAGCAAACACAAGCAGCAAGGGGGGCATAAATAAATAAATAAATAAATCTTAAAAAAAAAAAAGAACATGCTGTGAAATGAGTATGAAGTCAAAATTAAAATTAACTCCTGCTGTATGACCTCCCCATTCATTCTAACTTCTATGAGAAGATCACTGACAAATGTTTTCTCATGTGCAAACTTATTGAAATGTACTAAGTAATTAATATATACTTTTAAAAATCTATATCTATATATTGATCTATACAGAATCTTGGTCCTCAGTCTTCCTCCATATCTCAATGTTTCAAGAGAACAAATGTATAATGGAAAAATTCACCAACTATTATAGTAACGGAATGTCTTTTTATATATTTGTGTTATTTGTATCATTGGCTGTGTACAATTACCCACCTTCCCCATCAGTCTCCTTGGATTACAGAAGTTCACTTTGGTGATTCTTCTTCTTCATGTGGTATCACTGGGGAGGCTTGATGGAATTCAGGTGGTGTCAGGTCATGTTTCATAAGCCCTGATGCCTTAGCTCACTGGTCTGATGCCTTAGGAGGGATGACTGGAAGGCTTGGTTTACTTTGGATGTCAACCCTGGCCACAGGCCACAGGATCTTGAGGACCAGGGCTCCACAAATATTCCAACATCAGCAGGCTCAAATCCCACCAAATTTGAAGAAAAAGGGTAGCCCCCAACCCACTGGGGCCACACTCACACCAAGGCTACCAGAGAGGAAAAGGTCAATGTTGTGTGCCCCTATAAAAGCAGCATGTAGGCAGATCCTGAAAACCAGCAGAACAGACAGGGAGTGTGATGGCTCACCCTTCTTCTCTGGAGGTGGGGTTGTTGGGTAGGGTGGGCTTGGAGAATATCTTGTGGGAAAACTTGGGCAACATGGGATACAGACTACCAGTCTCTGGCCTGTCTGTCTCTCCAGCTTGGGCCAGTTTTAGGTTCTGGGGTGGTGAGGGGGTACTCAGAATAAGGCTTGGTGATCAGGGGTCGGGTGGAGGACCATGGGTGCCTGTGTTTTCATTTGATTTCCTCTTCAAGAAACTAACCTGACCCTTAGTTCTGGAATTGGGTCAATGATGGGCAGATCTTTATATACAACAAAGGATCATTTTTAAAATATCAAATTTATGTCAAAATAAAATCTATTTAATTGCTGGCATCTTAACAGATGTTAACATTTCCTGGTTTTCCATTTTACCCTTTACTTTGCCACTGGAAATAGTTTAAATGTGCTTTCCTTCTTCTCTCTATATCCTTTACCCTGGTGTTGCCACTCTTGAGGGTGATAACCCAATGTTTGCTAGTTTTCCTCTTAAGCCATTTGTTTGGATGTATTTGTGTGGGTTCATGTTTACCAGCTCTGATGGTGTTATGTTTTTTTGGAAGAAATAGACTTTGGAATTGTATTCACCAATAAATGAATTCATTGAGGCCTCTCATGTTAAAAGACTTTACTTTTCAAAGGAGCTAACTAAATGCCTTATATTTTAATATAATGTGTATTGTCTTTGGAGCGTGATCTCATTCTTAGGAAAAAAGTTATATTAAAATGATATTTTTTGAGTCATTTTGAAAATTTGTAAGTAACCAGGTATTTTAAAAATAGGTTTTCTATTTGAAAGGCTCCCAATATGTGCCAGGAAAAATACCATCAAAATCTTTCTCCTGAGTAGAGTCCATATCATACATTTAATGTAATTTTCTCCATGCATCCCTTGATGCCTGTAAGCCATTCCTCCACCTGACATCTGGAGAAGATTTGAATTGGGCTTTGTGTCCTTGTTCAGCCTATAGATGTTTTTTTTCCCTCTTGGTGGTGGGCAGTGGCATTTGCATGCCATTGGGAAAGAGTTTCAGGTTGGGGACTGGGCATCGTGGTGTTGTGAGGAGGTTTGTGTGCTATAAGCCTTCCTTTTTACTCTAAGAATAACTATCATTTTATTTCAAATACTTTCCACCTAGTAGAATTTGACAGAATAGCTGTAATTTCCATATGGGTAACTGCCTCAGAATCCCTATATACATGAAAAAAAGTCAAAGAATTTTGAGACCAATCAGAAGTGCTTTCTGTGACAGAAAAACTAGAGCTGGTTATCAGTAGAGGACAGATTCATGAAATAATTCACTATGTTCTCCTCTAAATTACTGAATCAAAAGTGGGCTAATTCCAGATGAAAAATCAGAGAAAAAAAATTTTGAACTAGCTTATCATTATTCTCCCAGTTACTATAATTACCCTTATTCAATTAATATAAAAAATTGTACAGAAATTTTTGAACCAATGGCATTCACCATGAAATAAAATCATTGAGTCCTCTCATGCTTTTAGACTGTACTTTATAGAGGAGCTAACAAATGCCTTACATTTTCACATAATGTTTATCTTTTGAGTAATGCACTCATTCTTAGGAAAACTTTTCTACTAATACGATATCAGATATTTTAAGAGTCATTTGCAAAAAATAGTAAATTGCCAGGTATTTTTAAAATGGTTTTTCTATTTGAAAGGGACCTAATATGTGCCAGGAAAATATCATCAAAATCTTTCTCCTGAGTAGAGTCCATTTCATACATTTAATGTAATTTTCTCCAGCCCACGTTATTATTATTTTTTAAAGTACATTTTTTATTATAGAAGGTGTACTTAGAGAAAACATCCTGCATATTGTAAGACTCCACATACAGCAGCCTTCCATCAACGCACAACACATTGATGGAACTTTGTTACAGATTATGAGATAATATCATCAGACTATGACCCCTAAGCATGGTCCAAGGCAGATATTTGGCACACATTGTCAATTGTCTTCCACTTTCAACATGTAAGACTTGGTGTGGATGCTTCCTGTTTTTCATGGCTTCTCATGTGTTTACTACTTGCCCCCCACAATCATGAGTTTGACTTCTGGTTTACTCATAATACATGTATATTTGGACCACTACCTCAGAAGAGAATTAGAGCTTTGTGACCCTGTTTCTCAGAAAAGAGCCTTCTTATTGTCATGCCTGTGTGTTCTATTCAGCCTAGTCTTCATTTTAGGAGAATTCTATTTAAAGATTCCCTGCCTCCTGTCTCCCTGCTCCCTGGCTCCAAAACAATGGTCAGTGCATATTTTCAAACCACACCCTCCAGAGATACCACAGTGGAGGAGGAGTGAGCCGAATCCCCATGCCAGACACCCTGCACCACCAGGTGGTCACATTTCCCTGGACCCACAAAATCGAGGTGGAGACTTTTCCTACCGGTTTCAGCCTGCTCTGTGGGAGAAACTTTGGACCAAGGGCTGCATGCTAATTTAGCATTCCTGGAAAAGGTTTTCCATCCCTGGTTAAGCAAGGGTATATCTGGTGTCACATGGGTTTCTATAGATTGTCTCGTCCTTGAGGTGTAAACATTTTCTCAGTTTTTGGGGGTCATTTCTTCTTCAGCGTTGGCTGACTGGGATCCCAGAAGCTCTTTTCGCAAATGTGGTTGTTTTTCTAGTAATCTCGTTAGCATTGTTTACTTGTTAAATTCTCTCTCTTCTGAGACCACCTCTGACTGCCTGTAGTTTTCTTAAATTCCTTGATAGTGTTGGTCCAAGCATAAGACCCATGCTAGCCATATTCAAGGTAGACTTAAAAACAGCAAGAACCCATTATTCTGAATGAGCAGAGAAGGCTCTAATGACCTTTTACATGATCTGTGAAGACCTTCTGGACTTTTTTCTCCATTTTCCTTCTCTTGCTGTCATTCCCTCCACTTCCACCCTCATTCTCTCATTGCTTTTTTTGATGCCTATTGAAAGGGTGCTGTGATGATCAGGATTCTGTACATTTCTTCATAGGAAATATAGACCTGTTTTTAATCCACTCAGAACTGCAGAAGAGATATATTTCTGGTATATCACTTTACTTTGCACATACTTATGTATACTTATTAATTAAAAGGGTCCATCTGGGTCCATAATATTTTCTCTGGAGGACTGTAAAAAAGATTTTGAGATTTCTTACCCCTTAAATGAAGGAGTTGGTCCACTGTTTTTTGACACTAATTCATTCCAATAAGATGTGAAGAATTCCCAAGTTGGAATTTGATAATCCAGAACTACATATGGCATAAATGAAAATAAATTCACTGAACCAGTAATTTATCTCAATCTCAGAGAATATTGAGACCAATAGTTAGGCCTGTAATATACAAAGAAGAATTATGTCATCATTGATTTAAATTATATCAGAATATTTATTGACATTTAAATGTTTCTTCCTTTATGGTGTATTTCTTAGAATGGATTGCATTAAAACAAACCTGGCCTTACACTCTCTCCCTACCCCCCTCTTTTTTGTAATGTATTTTTATTCTAATAGATATGTAACATCAAGTAGGGGTCATCTGGAAAATATTTGTTCACAGAACAATTACCAATTCTGAAATAAATCACATTTATTAATATATCCAATCCTCTCAGACAGAATATTAAATTTTCTGAAGTTCTTGTGCTCATGTGTAGGGGAAAATTTTTCTAAAGTTTATTTTTTTCTTAAAAGAACTTTCTTCATGATTTTAGTAGTCATTTTTATTATATTCATGTTATTATTAGAGCAAGTGTTTTACTGAAATATTCTTGCAGAAAATAGAGAATTTCCATATATCCCCCACTTTTATTCCTCATCTTTAACACTTTATATTCCACTCTTCTTTCTTGATT
>JAQZBX010103864.1:0-11013 GCA_029593785.1 Cabassous unicinctus | reverse complement strand
TATATTGAGCATGTTTACTATACACCATAGCAGAAGGTTGTCTTGTTTCTCCTTTGCATTTTTTTGCTAGGGTTATATTATGTCACAGGTAGAATATAATTTACAGAACTTTCTTTCAAATTTCTTTTTTGCTGAAGGTCAAGCTTTGGTTTGTAGTAGACGGTATGCACTTTTAGAGAGGCATCAGAGCAAAACAATGTAACTGATGAGGAAAGTTGGTTGCTTTTTGGATTCATAACATCTTTAAAATAACTAAAACCATGACTAACAACATTATACTGTTGTCTAATATTATGCAGAAAATATTGTCAAATCTTGAGAAATTTTATATAATCTTTAAATATTTATATGAATATTTTAACCACACAAATTTAATTAACAGAAGTTTAGAAAATCTTTTAATTTTCATAACACTTTCTAAACATTTCCCTTCCAACTTATATCAAATGAACTTAACTAATTTGGCACTTCACTTTTCACAAGGGAAAAGAACAAATCTTTTGCAATAGTTTGAAATAAAAGATATTTTTAGGGCTTGATATTGAGAAAGTAAAACGTCAAAGTTGTTAGTTTTGAACATTATTTTATTTTAAAAGTGTGAAGACTTGTTTTTCATAAACAAGAAATTTAACCTAAAGTACAAGAAGGTCTTTTGATAAAACACAGTTATTTTACCTTTTATATTGATTATTCAGCAGAAAACTGCTTTATAATCTTTTACTAAAAACAGAATAATGATTTAAGAAACTGTGTCACTTTAACAGAGAGAGAACCAAATTTTAGTTTTGCATAAGTATAATTTTTTATACTAAGCCTTTTAAAACTTTATAGATAGACTCATTAAATTTTACCCAACTTTGACAAAAATCCTTTCGGCAAACTTTCTGCACCTTTTATATTCATTCAGGTTTTACCCCACATTTTGCTCTTTCTTAATAGCCAGTTATTTTATATTAGGACAAAATTACTTTCTTGTTCCTTAATAACAATAAAACACGTTCTATATGTCATACATACTTTATGTTACCAAAATGATTTTTGAACTATTTCCAAACATTTTAAAACATACAATTTTCATCAGAATCATCCTTGTCAGGCTTTTTGCATGCCCCCTATTATCAATGCAGTACACTATTGGCCATGGTTGGTGGTAACAGTCTGGTGATATTATCACATAATCTATAAGAAATATTCCACCCTAGTGTGGTGTGTTGGTGAAGAGATGTTGTATAGGAATTCTACACATGTGCATAATTGTTTTGTAAGTTCACAACTTCTGTAATAAAAATAGATTAAAAAATAATAATAATAGGGTGAGTTGGGGGAAAAATACACCAAATGTAACATATAGACAATAGTTAGCTGTAATATTTTGACAATATTCTTTCATAATTTGTAACAAATGTTTCACAACAATATAAGGTGTTTGTGGTGGGGTGATGTATGGGAGCCATGTATGATTTTATACATGTTTGTATAAAATTTTTAAAAAATAAAATTTGTCAGAATAATGATTCAATTTGTTTAAATTAAAACACAATTTTTCATCATTTTACATACTTAGAAGTTGCAACATTAGCTTATTTGATCAGTATTTGATAAATACTATATAATCATTTATACAGTATTTAAATCTGTATAAATTTAGAGAGACCATACTTGAAATAATGCTTTCTTCTGTTTGCTATTTTATCAGTATTTCAGTGTAAAACATTTACAAGGACACATTTCTGAAGCAGCTTTCTGAAGGCAAGTTATGGGGAGTGCTTTCTATCAGGGCTAAACAATGGTTTAATTGCAGGCCTACAAAAGCAGTCAGTGGTTTTCTATTTTCTCTTTTCTTTTTATACTGTTATTTGGTTCAAAAGTTACTAAAATTAACAGCCCCATTTTATTAATGTGACTATCCAGGTCCAATTAGAATTAAAATGGAAACAGAACAGAGAGCATTAATGTTGTTATCCCTAGTTTGAAGTTTTATACTAAAATTCCTTGTTTTTTTAAAATTAATGTAGTGAACTATACAAATGAAACTATGAAAACATGTTTTACACCAGCAGATTTGTCCAAATACTTAAAATACTTTAGTCAATGCACCTTAAAACACCTTAGAGTTCTCGTAAGAATTCTCATTTGCTAATTTAGCATTATCATCTGGAGGTAAGAAAATATACATCAAATAAACAGATTGATACAAACCACAGAAATAAAGAAGCACGGAAATATAAAACTTAGTTGTCTGAACCGTTATTGTGCACCCTTTACTGCAATTTATTATTTGATATAAAGACTTAAAAGATTGTACATATGAGATTTCATCCCATTCAGCAACTTAGTTTTAAATTTCTTGTTGTTAATTTTCCCTGAAAAAATTAAGTTTGGCTTGGTCAAAACAGTCCTATTGTGGCCATTAAAAAATTAGGTTTATCAGAGGTTAGCTTAACCCATTTACTAACACAGTTGCAACTGTTGACACCAGAATTCTTATACATATAAAAAGTGTCCCTTAGGACAGGAAGTTCCCCTAAGGAGGCCTCAGTTGACTGTTTATTACACATTATTCCAGGAGCAATAAAACAAACAGAGAGATCTTACCTGGCAGTTCAGTAATGAATCCAGAAAGGTCTAACAAGGCTATTCGTGCAACAAAACAGAATTTGACCTCAACTTAAAGAGAGAGGAGTTTGATGATTGAAGTTGGAGCTTCCACCACACCTCACAAATGGGCTCCTACAGGTTCTTTGCTCATCTCTGAGGTAATGGCAGGCAGATGACAACGCTCTCAATCAGATCCCACTTCTTTTTTTTATTTTGAAAAAAGTATTGAAGTATATCATTCATACATGAACATACATAAATATTAAGGGTATAATAAAAGTTGTGAACTTACAAAACAAACATGCATAACATAATACAGGGCTACCATTCATCACCCCACCACCAATACCTTACATTGTTGTGGAATAATTTATTATAAATTATGAAAGAGCATAATCAAAGTATTATTATTAACTATAGTCCATATTTTATATTTGGTGAATTTTTACCCCAACCCACCCTATTATATATATTTTCATAAACCATACAATTTATCTAAAGTGTACAATCAATGATATTTGTTACAATCACAGAGTTGTGCATTCATCATTTCAATCAATATTAAAGCATTTCCATTATTCAAAAATAAAGAAAACCAATAAAGCAAACCACTATCATAAACATAGGTTAGTATTACTAATTACAAACCTATGATGTGCTTTCACGATTTCTGTTCATTTCCAAATATTTAAAAACACCTCATTTACCAATTTTGCACAGATTAAACCTTAACTTTCCATTGCTAACTCCATTCTATTCTCTGGTGACTTATATTCGAGCTATTAACTCCATGAGTTTATTGAATATATCAAGTTCATAATAGTAAAATCATACAATATTTGTCCTTTTGTACCTGGTTTGCTTCACTCAACATAATGTCCTCCAGGTCCATCCATTTTGGCATATGCTTCATGACTTTATTTCTTCATATAGCTGAATAATATTTCATCCTGTGTATATACTACAGTTTGCTTCTCCATTCTTCAGTTGATGGACACCAGGTTTGTTTCCACCTTTTGGTAATTGTGAGTAATGTCACTATGAACATCAGAGTGCAGATGTCTGTTCATGTAGCTGCTCTCAGTTTTTCTGCATATATAACTAGTAGTGGTAGTGATGGGTCACATAAGCATATCTAACTTCCTTTGGAGTCATGAAACAAACTTCTACAGTGACTAACATTTTACATTCCCACCAATGGTGAAGAAGCCTTCCTATCTCTCCACACACTCTCCAACACTTGTAGTTGTCTATGAGGGTTTTTTTTTTTTAATAGTGGCCACTCTCATAGATGTGAAATCATGTTGCATTGCAGCTTTGCTTTGCATTTTCATAATAGTGATTTTGAATATTTCCTTCATGTGCTTTTCTCACCATTTGTATTTATTCTTTAGAAAAGTGTCTATTCAGGTCTTTTACCCATTTTTTAATCAGGCCATTTGTCTTTTTATTGTTGAATTGTAGGATCTCTTTATATATTATGGATATTAGATCTTTGTTGGATGCGTGATTTGTAAAAATTATCTCCTATTGAGTAGGCTGCCTTTTACACCCTTACCCAAGGTCCTTTAAAGTACAGAAACATTTAATTTTGAGGTGGAACCATTTATCTATTATTTTCTTTTGTTGCTCATGCTTTGGTAGTAAGGTTTAAGAAACTCTCTCCTAATATAAGGTCTTTTAGATGTTTCCCTGCATTATCTTCTAGAAGTTTTATGTTCTGGCTTTTATGTTTATGTCTTTGATATATTTTCACTTTATTCTTTTTTTTTCCATTTTTAAGGAGCTTTAGATTACATATTATATCAAAAATACAGGGGGTTCCCATATAGCCCACCTGTGATGGTTAGGATAATATGTCAACTTGGCCAGGTAATTGTGTCCAGGTGTTAGGTTCAGAAAGCACTGGGCTAATTATAATACAAGAGCATTTATGGACTTTGATCACCAGTGAGTTTACTGCGTGGATGGCTGATTACATCTGCATCAATCAGGCAGATTGCATCAGCAGTGGATGACACTTTTATCCAACCAGTTGAATGCCTTAAAAGGGGAAGTGATTTCAACATTCAGAGAGAATTTCCCAGGTCGTCGTTGAACAGCCAACTTCTCCCAGAAACTCATCAAAGACCTTTCATTGGACTATCATCAGAGGCCCTAGTTTGCAGCCTGCCTGTGGAACCTGGACTTGTGCATCCCCATGGTTGCATAAGAGACTATTATAATATCTCATATTATTGACAGTTATCTCTTGTTGATTCTGTTTCCTGAGAGAATTCTGACTAATACACCATCCTTTCCTGTAACATCCTACATGAGTATGCTACATTTGTTATAATTCATGAACAAATATTGGAATATTGCTACTAACCATGGTTTATAGTTTACATTATGGTTTACCTTTTCCACTGTATACTTTTATATGTTCTAACAAAAATGTATAATGCTCCATATCTGTCATTGCAAGATCATGCAGAACAATCCCGATGTCCCAAAGTGCACTATGTTCCACATATTCTTCCCTCACCCTCCCCTCAGAACCGATGTCAGCCACTAAGATTCAATTTTTGAAGAATAACATTCATATTTACATGCATTAATATTTAGGGCTCAATACACTGGTCTGATTTCTTTTATTGGACACTGCCTATTTACTTGAGAAGTTCTTACATTTCTATTTGAAAATTCAGCAGTACTCACCAGGATGGTAATTTAATATTTGCTTGCTCATTGTGTGGTTTTCCACCCCCTGAGATAACATCCTATGACAAGATGAACACATTCATATCCCATAGAAGTATGCACCAGGTGCACCCTTTCCCACATATCCCTCCACCCCTGATACCCTGCACCAGTCATCCTTCCCTGCCATTTTTGCCTCCCCAAATTCCCACCACTGTAATTTCAACCACAGACATAAAAATCCCCAGAGTTCACTTCTTCCTTCCTCCATTACTCCCCTCAATTCCATGGATGGTCTATCCCAACACCACCACACTGCTCACCCTCAAATTCTGGCACTATTGATTCTTGTATAGAAAGTGAGATAAGGATTCTCTTTCATTTTTTTGGTTAAGGATATCCTGTACTTCCTGCACCATTTCTTGAAGAGACTGTTCAGTCCCAGAAAAGTAGACTTGGTTGGCTTAACAAAAATAAGTTGACCATAGAAGTGCAGGTCTATTTTTGAATGCTCAATTCAATTCCATTGATCAATGTGTCAATCTTTATGCCAGTACCATGCTGTTTTAAACACTTTAGCTTAGTAATAAACTTCAAGGACTGGAAGTGTTAGCCTCTGACTTCACTTTTCTTTTTTAAGATGTTTTTACCTATTTGGGACACCTTTCCCTTCCAAAAAAACTTGGAAATTGACTTTTCTATTTCTGTAAAATAGGCTGTTGGAATTTTTATTGGTATTTTCTTGTTTCTATAAATCAGTATGGGTAGAACTGACATCTTCTTAATGATTAGTTTTCCAATCCATTTCTTAAGCAGTAGTTTAAAGGATGATGACTTACTATTTGGAAATTATTAAAAGCTACCCTGACTCCAAAATCTCCCAACAATTTCTCCAGTCTTATCCAATTAACTTGCACAAAAATTATAATTTTCATCCAATCCCCTACTCCAAAGAATTTTTCCAAATGTTTATATCTAACACTCTACCTCAACCAAAATGACTTTTCTGAATATCCCTTTCACATGATATTTGTGTTATCTTGTTTGAAGGTGGAAGTATAAAAATAGATGACATCATTCCTTACAATAATCCTGATGCTGTTCTAAGTATCTTAGGTGCATATGCTCAATTTACATTAAAAACACTCTTAAGAAACAGGTGCAAGTATTATATCAATTTTACAGTGGAGGAAAATGTTCAGATGGGCTAATAAATATATCCAGTGTTAGAGATAAGTGAATAATGGAGCCAGCATGGGAATTCCTCCAGTCTGCTCTAAAGCCTGGGCATTTACACACCACAATATTTCAGTCTCTCCAGAAGGGTGGAAAAGGCTAAAAGTGATATCTCTAAGAACATATATCACAAGAGAAATATGAAAGACTGTAATTTTACAGGCAAATAATTGTAAATAATCAAATTAAATTATGACTACTTTGATCAGAGAAAGAGAAGACAAACCAACATAAAGTTCAAAGAAACAAATGGTCAAATATATAATTTTGTGACAATAGAATAAAATAACTTCAAGCAGGAATACTTCAAAAAAGAAGTGAGGAAAATGAAAAATATCACAGAAAGAAAAGAATTTGGGATGACAAAATAATTAAACATACATATCAAAATCACTACTTTTGTTAGATTAGATTTAGAAGATCTTCCCAATAGGCTAAGTTTTCAATTTCAAGAGCAAAGACTCATAAGCATAGTCATCAATAACAAGGGCTCATCAGTGGATCATCCCCTTTGCCAGACACTGCCCCTGCACTCCCTTGGAGTTGCTGCTCCCTTGGAAAATGTAGCAGAGCACACCAGGATGGGAATTCAGTATTCTCTCATTTATTGAGTGATTCTCCATCCAGTGTGACAATTCCCTGTGAACATTTGAACAATTTTATATACCTTGTATGTATGTTCAGGTGAACTTCCTCACATGCAACCCCCATCCTTGACACCCCCCAACAACAATCCTTTCCCATCCCAGTTATAACCCTTCTGTGATCAAAAGCTTCTTTAAAGATGAAGCCAATACAATAGGCAAATACAGTTAACAGGAAAATGAAATAATAATGTTTAAATATAAGAGATAAAATATATGAAAACTTAAGAAAAATGAATAATAAAATTAAATTAAAAGATTAAGATATTTAAAAATGAAAAATATTTTAAAAAATGACATTTTGCCTTTTATCACTGCAATATCTGGTGTCCAGTCAGTTCCATGGCACCTTCCCCCAATCATTCCCCAGTGTCTCACTATTTTTAATTTTGTTTTCAAAGAAGTTTTAGGTCACAGCAAAGTCAAACACAGAATACCAGAGACTCTCATATACTCAAACTCTTTCCCCTTTTCTCAACCCATATTAAAACTTTTCTATATGTGGATGGTAGCATTGTTATAACTAATATGCAAATAGTGAAACATAGCTACTAAACATTGTCAATGGTTACCAATATGGTTTACATTTTAGACTGTACACTTTCATAAATTTTGATGATATTTACCATGTCCTGCATCCATCACTGTAAGGTAATGAACAACATTTCCACTGACCACTAAATACCCCGTGTTTGATCTATTCTGTTCCTCCCTCCCCACCCACCGTGGGACCACGACAACCTCCTGGTTTAACTCATTGGATAATAAGGTTCATAATTACATGCAAGAAGAGTTTTTGACATACTAGTTTGTCCTCCCCTTTTAGGAACCGCACTTGCTCTTGAGAGACCCCTGCCTTTCTAATTCAGAATGAATGGGTCATTCCAAATTGGGAGTCCAACTCCTTCCCGCTCATTATGTGGGTCTCAACCTACTGCTACAACACATTATGACAGGATGAACACACTCCCTAGAAGCCTGCTTCAGGTGTGTCCTGTCCCGAATTCTCCCCCAACCAACACCCTAAGCCAGTGAACCTTCCTTGTCATATTGCCATAATAACATTCCCACCTCTGTACTTTCAACCACATACCCACAAATTCCAGGTGTTCACTTGGTCCCCCTCCCATCTCACCCCCCAGTATCCTGGGTATTCTAACCCACCCTTCCCAATCTACCCATCTGTCAACCCTGCACCACCAAACCAAATAATATCACTACCCACCTGTCCTATCCCTTCAATATGCAAGTAAACTCTATCACTTTACCATAGATTATGTCCATATGGGTGATGGCTCAAAACTATCTCTCCTATTTCTCTTTATTGTAAACCTGTCTTATAGACAATAGCTCTCTGAGACTGCTTAATTTCCTTAATTCATATCAGTGAGGTCATGGACTGTTCATCCATCAATGCCTGGCTTCCTTCACTCAACATAAGGTCTTCAAGATTCATCCATGTTATCCCATGTGTTAGCACTTTACTTTCTTACAGCTGAGTAATATTCTATTTTATGTATGTACCACATTTTGTTTATCCATTCATCTGTTGATGGGCACCTGGTTTGATTCCAACTTTTGGCAATAGTGAACAATGCCTCTATGAACATTGCTGTGCATATATCTGTTTGTGTCTTTGCTTCAATTCTTCTGGGCATATACTCAGCAGTGGGATCGCTGGATCATATGGAAGATCTATAGTTAGTTTTTTAAAGAGTTGCCATACAATCCTCCAAGGGGCTGGACCATTCCACAATCCCACCAGCAGTGGATGAGGGTTCCTATTCCTCCACATCCTCTCCAACACTTTTAGTCTGCTGTATTTTTAATGAACACCATTCTAATGGGTGTAAGATGGTATCTCATTGTAGTTTTAATTTGCATTTCCCTAATAGGTAGTGATGTCGAGCATATTTTTACATTCTTTTTAACCATTTGTATTTCTTCCTTTGAGAAGTGTCTTTTTAGGTCACTTGCCCATTTTTTAAATGGGTTGTTTGTCTTTTTATTTTCTAGGTGTAGGATTCCTTTATATATGCAGGATATTAAGCTCCTATCAGATATATGGTTGCCAAATATTTTCTCCCATTGGGTTGGTTGCCTTTTTATATTCTTGATAACATCCTTTGAGGTGCAAAGGTTTTTAATTTTGAGAAGATCACTTTTATCTATATTTTATTTGGCTGCTCATGGTTTGGGTGTGAAGTTCATGATACCATTTCCTATTCCAAGGTCCTGTAGATGCTTCCCTACATTAACTTCCAAGGACTTTATGGTCTTGGCTCTTATATTTAGATCTTTGATCCATCTTGAGTTGGTTTTTGTATAATGTGTGAGATGGTGTTCCTCTCTCATTCTTTTGGATATGGATATCCAGTTCTCCAAGCACCACTTGTTGAAGAGACAATTCTTCCCCAACTGAGTGGGTTTGGTCTCCTTGTAGAATATCAGATGACTGTATATGCAATGATCTATATCACAACTCTCAATTTGGTTCCGTTGTTCAGCATGTCTGTCCTTGTGTCAATACCATGCAGTTTTCACCACAGTAGCTTTGTGGAATATTTTAAAGTCAGGTAGTGTGATACCCCCAACTTCATTTTTCTTTTTCAATATGTCTTTGGTGATTCGGAGCCTCTTACCCTTCCAAATAAATTTCATAGTTAGTTTTTCCAATTCCTTAAAAAATACAGTGTTGTTTTTTTTGGGATTGCATTAAATCTGTAGATTAGTTTGTATAGGATAGACATCTTGATGATGCTTAGTGTTCCTATCCAGGAACAGGGAATATTCTACCATTTATTTAAGTCATTTGGATTTCCTTTAGCAGGGTTGTGTAGTTTTCTGTATATAAGTCCTTTACATGTTCAGTTAAATTTATTCCTAGGTATTTGATTCTTTTAGTTACTATTGTAAATGATATTTTTTTTTATTTCCTCCTCAGATTGCCCATTATTGGTGTACAGATATGCTACTGATTTTTGAGCATTGATCTTATAGCCTGCAGCTTTACTGAACTTCTTTATAAGTTCTAGAAGCTTTGTTGTAAATTTCTCAGGGATTTCTACATATAGGATCTTGTCATCTGCAAATAAAGAAATTTTTTCTTCATCTTTTCCAATTTGGATGCCTTTTAATATCTTTTTCTTGCCTCAGTGCTTGAGCAAGTACTTCTAAGACAATTTTAAATACAAGTGGTGATAGTGGGCATCCTTTTCTTGTTCCTAATCTTAGAGGGAAAACTTTTTGGATTTCATCATTGAAGAAGATTTTAGCTTTGAGTTTTTCATATATACCCTTTATCATGTTCAGAAAGTTTCCTTCTATTCCTATCTTTTGCAGTGTTTTTTATCAGGAAAGTGTTTCTGTGTTTTGTTGAATGCTTTTTCTGAATCTATGGAAATGATCATGAGATTTTTTTCTTTCAATCTGTTTATGTGGTGAATTACATTGATTGAATTTCTTATATTGAACCATCCTTACATACCCGGGATGAAGCCCACTTGGTCGTGATGTATAATTCCTTTGAGATGTTGTTGAATATGATTAGCAAGTATTTTGTTGAGGATTTTAGCATCTAGGTTCATTAGAGAAATTGGTCTGTAATTTTCCTTGCTTGTGGTGTCTTTGTTTGGCCTTGGTATTGCAGTAAAATTGGCATTAAAAAATGAGTTAGACAATGTTCATTCTACTTCTATTTTTTGGAAAAGCTTAAGCAGGATTTGTATTAGCTCTTTCCAGAATGTTTGGTAGAATTCAGCTGTGAAGGCATACGGTCCTGGGCTCTTCTTAGTTGGAAGGTTTTTGATGACTGAGTCTATCTCTTTACTTGTAATTGGACTGTTGAATACAT
>JAQZBX010103863.1:0-11004 GCA_029593785.1 Cabassous unicinctus | reverse complement strand
ACAGTAATGAGCAATATGAGAAGGAAATTAGGAATAAAGTTCCATTTCAAAATGCAGCTATAAGAATCAAGTATCTAGGATTAAGCTTAATTAAATATGTAAAGAACCTATACACAGAAAACTACACAACATTGTTAAAGGAAATCAAATACCTAAATAAATGGAAGAATATTCCATGGTCAAGGATTGGAAGACTAAACATCATTAAGATGTCTGTTCTACCCAAACAAATTTACAAATTTAGTGCAATTCCTTTAAAAATCACAACAGATTTTTTTATGAATTTGAAAAGCTATTTATGAAATTTATATGTAAGTGCAAGAGGCCCTGAACGGCCAAAAATATTGAAAAGCAAAACTTAAATTGGGGGAATCATGCTACCTTGCTATAAATCATACTACAAAGCTGCAGTGGTCAAAACTGTGTGGTATTGGTACAAGATAAACAAACTGACCTATGCAAGCAATTTGAGAGTCCTTATACAGATCTTCACATATACAGTCCACTGATAGTTGACAAGCCCACAATGTCCACTCAACTGGTTAAGAATGGCCTCTTCAACAAATGGTACTGGGAGAACTGGATATCCATATCCAAAAGAATGGGAGAGGATCACCATCTCACGCCCTAAACAAAAATTATCTCAAGATGGATCAAAGATCTAAATAAAAGTGCCAACACCAAAAAACCCATAGAACATAATGTAAGGAAGCATCTATGAGATCTTGTAATAGGATATGATTTCATACACTTAACATCAAAGCATGAGCAATGAAAGAAAAAAAAATAGATAAGTGGACCTCCTTGAAATTAAAAAAAAATTGCACCTTAAATGGGTTTGTGAAGAAAATGAAAAGGCAGTCTACTCAATGGAATAAATTACTTGGTAACCATTTATCTGACACTGGCTTAATATCCAGCTTATGTAAAGAAATCCTACATCTCAAAAATTAATAGACAAGCAACACATTTTTTAAAAAATGGGCAAGAGATTTGAATAGACACTTTTCCACAGAGGAAATACAAATGGCAAAAAAGCACATGAAAAGATACTCAACATCAGTAGTTATTAGGAAAATGAAAATCATAACTATAATGAGATATCTTCTTACACTTATTAGACTAGTGGCAATTAAAAGACAGAGAAATTCTAGTGTGGGAGGGAATGTGGAGGAAACCTCATCCACTGCTGCTGGGAATTAGTATGGTGCAGCCATTGTTGAGGTTGGTTTGTCAATTCCTCAGGAAGCTAACTATAGAGCTGCCATATGATCCAGCAATGCCACTGCTGGTCATACACCCAGGAGTATTCAAAGCAGAGACACGAACAAACATATGCACACCATGTTCATAAAGATTGTATTCACAATTGCTAAAAGTTGGAAGAAACCCAAGTGTCCATCAACAGATGTATGGATAAGCAACTTGTTCTATATACATATAATGGAATTTTACACAGCTTTAAGAAAAAATGAATTGTTGACACATGGGATAATATGGATGAATCTTGAAGACATTATGTTTAGTGAAGCAAGCGAATCATTAAAGGACAAATATTACACAATCTCCCTGATATGACCTAAGCACATTGGGCAGACTCACAGATCTACAGTCTCAAAGAAAGTTTATCATGAGGCACAAAGGGAATAGAGTGTCTTGAGGTGATGCTCAATATGGGCAGAACCTATGAAAAGGTGAAAGGGTTGTGGTTGGGCAGTGGATGGTGGTGACAGTGGTGCAGGTCTGTGAGTAGGGTCGATGGTGCTGGAATGTTAGAGTGAGCTGTGGAGGAGGGGAAAGTTGGGGCTTGGTTATCCATAGAACAGGGAGGAGGGTTGGAAGAAGGATGAGGAGAACCCAGGGAATTTTAGGTCCATGGTTAAAACTGCAATGGTGGGAATGTTCTTTTAGCATATATGGCAAAGGTGGGTTATTTGTGAAGAGCTTTGGTGGTGGGTGGATATGTGGGAAAGGGTGCACTTGAAGGATGCTTCTATGGAATATGAAAGTGTTGATCTTGTCATATGGTGTTATTGTGGTGTGTGGAGACCCACACAGTAAACAAGAAAATATTTAACTCCCATCCTTGATAGTCCTGTTACGTTATCAAATATTGGAGCAAAAGTCTCCTAAGAACATAGTGCCTAAAAAAAAGAAGAAAGATGAATATGGCAAGCCCTCAATATTAATGCATGTAACTATGAACCTTATTGTTCAAAAATTGCAACTTAGTGGTTACCATGGGTTTTGAGGGGAAGGGTAGAGAAAACTGGATGTAGCTTGAGGCACTTTTAGGGCATTGGAAGTGTTCTCTATGATCTTGCAATGACAGATACAGGCCATTATACATTTTTTTTGAACCTATAAGAGTGTAAAATAGAGAATGTAAACCACAGTGGAAACCATTGGCCATGGTTAGTGGCTATGCTTCAAAAAATTGATCTGTACTTTTTATTCGCACGTTATTTTTTATATATTTCTGGATTGATATGCAGATGCAAATTATAACAGAGTTTCTGTGTACAATTTACTCAAGTCCCCTCAATGATAACATCCTTCAAAACTATGTGATACTCTGTGAGCCAGTGTAGTTAAGCGGTTGAGAATTAGGCTTCCCACATATGAGATCCTGGGTTCTATCCCTGGCCCTGGTATCTCGAAAAACAAACAAACAAACAAACAAACAAACTGTATTATACCATAAGAATCAGTATATTGACATTGATAAAATATGCAAATCTTCCTGACATTTAATTTTCATTTGTCTCCTGTCTTGATTTGAATCTTTTGTGGAACCCAGAAAATTATGTTCTTAAGCTAATCCCTTGCTGTGCATGGAAGCCCATTGTATATGGGATTTTTGGTCGGATTCAGTTAAAGGACTTTTTGATTAGATGAATTTTGATTAGATCACTTCAGTTAAGGGCCTTTGAAATGAGCCTGAGTAGGAAAGTAGGAGCCTCAAGAAAGATTTTGCCTTGCTACATAGCTGCACTTAGGATCACCAGCAGCCAACCTTGGTGAGACAGTCTCTGATGATGTCTTGATTTGGACATTTTCACAGCCTTGAAACTGTAAGATTCTCCCTTTATAAATTCCCATTATAAAAGCCAACCCATTTCTGGTACTTTGCTCCTGGCAGCTTTAGCATACTAAAACATTCTTGTGAGTGTGTTTGTGTGTGTGTGTGCTCTTACTTTTGTCCAATTTTTATCATAAGTGAAGATCAGGATATAAACTATTCCATGACCACAAGGACCCTTTGTGTTCCCCCTTTATATCCACACCCTTATCCTCAATTCCCCAATTCCTGGCAATTACTGATTTCCTTCCTGTTCAATAATTCTATCATTTTGAGAATGTTATGTAAATGGAATCACTTACAGCTTGTGATATTACTAGATTGGAAGATTGGAAGAGAATTGATATAATTCTCTGAATATCAATCCAAATTATTTCATGCAACAATAGCATACTTATTTATCCTGTTGAGTAGTTTTCCAGGTTATTGATGTACCACAGTTTTTTAATAAGAATGAGGAGTGCATATAAATTTGCCTTGTTCCTGATCCTATAAGAATAGCAGTTTTCACCATTAAGTATGAGTTTAGTTGTAAGTTATGTTTGGTTTTATAAATAATTTTTATCAAGCTGAAGAATTCCAATCCTCTTCCTAACTCCAGGGCTTTTATAAAAATCATGAATAGATTTTGGATGTTAGCAGATGCTTTTTGTTTCAACTGATGTGACTTTTTTTTTCCTTCTTTAGTCTGTAAACAAGGGACACTATACTGATCGATTTTCAAATATTGAGCCAGTATTTCATATCTGAATAAATCCCACTTGATCATGGTCTATAATTCATTTTCTACATTATTGGATTCAACTTGCTAATATTTTATAAAGGATCTTTAGGTCTAAGTAGAAGAGAAATATTGCTGGATAATATTATTTTTCTCACTCTCTCCTTTTTTGTATCTTTATCTAGTTTTAGAAATACTAAAATGATTTGGGATCTGAAGTGTCCATCCTTTTCTTATGTATTTTTCTCCTAACACTGGTTTTAGCTGTATTTCACAAATTTTGATATGACATATTTTCATTTTACTTCAGTTTCATTTATTTTATTTAAACACATTCACAGATGAAGGAAAACTAAGTGAATTTGTCTCTAGCATATCTATCCTTAAAAAAATGACCACAGAAAATTCTAATTAGAAATTAAGTGATAGAATTAAAGACTGGAATCTCGCAAAATATAAGAA
Organism: Cabassous unicinctus; assembly: GCA_029593785.1. NCBI lineage: Eukaryota > Metazoa > Chordata > Mammalia > Cingulata > Chlamyphoridae > Cabassous > Cabassous unicinctus. The sequence goes on along the minus strand of JAQZBX010103863.1, from coordinate 6,739 downwards.
GAATGAATTATTAATTTTGACAGATGTAGTGTTAGAAGTGTATTGTTTTATTTCCAACTCTGAATAATTTTGTTTTTTCTGTGTTATTGATTACTAGTTTGAATTCTTTACAGTTAAGGAACATATTCTGTATGATATCAATGATTAAAATGTTGTTGAAATAAAGAAAAAAAAAGGAAATAAACAAAAAAAAAGTGTTATTGAGATTTGTTTTCTGACCCAGGATATGACCTATCTTGCAGAACATTCCAACAGCTTTTGAAAAGAATATATATTGTGGTATTTTCAAGTGGAGTATTTTCAGTTCTATATTTTTGCTAGTTTAATGTTTACTTTTTCTATCATTTGCTCAGAGGTGGATGTTGAAATTCTCAATTTTAACCATGCATTCTCTAATTCTCCTTCTAGCTTTATCAGCTTTTGTTTCATGTATTTTAAAACCCTGTTGTTTGATGCATACAATTGTAGGATCACTGTGTCTTCTTGTTTGGTTCAACCTTTCTCCCAGTAATTTCCTTGCCCTGAGATCTACTTAAATCTGATAATAACAATCAGTTTATTAATGGATTTTAGCATGGTGTATCTTTTTGCATACCTTTACTTTCAATGTAACTATGTTGTGTTTGAAGTGAGTTTCTAATAGTACATAATTTGTATGTGCATTTGTATCCATGCTGCCAATTTCCATTGTGTAATTGGTGTATAGTATTGAAATATTTACATTTAAATTAAATATTGGTATATTAGAGCCAACAACTGCTTTTTTGTTGTTGTTCCATTTGTTTCTTCTGTTTCATATTTTTTAAATTTTCTGTAGGTTATTTGAATATTTTCAAGAATTCCATCTTGTTTTATTCATACTGTTTAAGAGTACATCACAGTGTATAAATTTCTTTTAACAACTGATGATCTTACAAATTTTGATTCAGCCATCAAATATGTTTTAAGAACTCAGCAGGAGGATATTCCACTATAATTATGTCTGTTTTTACCCAATTTATTATTCTTTTTTTCTGTGACATTCCCAGCATAATTGTTATCATTTCATTTCTAATTAGAGAGTTTTCTCTTAGTTTTACTTCATCTGTAAATATGGTTATGTATCCTCATTTCTGAAGGATAGTTTTGCCAGATACAGTATTTTTGGTTGACAGATATTTTCTCTCAGTACTTGAAAAATATTGTGTTACTTCCTTCTTATATCTGTTCTTTCAGGGAAGAATTAAAATATCATTTGAATTGGTGTTCCCCTATTGGTAATGTGTTTTTCTCTCACTGCCTTTGTGAATTTTTGTCTTTCATTTTATACAAACTTAATTATGTTGTAGTTTTGATAAAGGAAGTGCTGGATATGCAGTCACCACTACTGAACAGGTGGTGGAATCAGCATCTATACCCCAAGGATGGTCTACACAACAAGCAGAGCTCTGGGCTCTGGTCCGAGCCCTGCAGCTAGCTGCTGGACAAGCAGTGAACATTTACACTGACTCTAAATACGCATTCACTACCATTCATATCCATGGGAAATTTTATAGAAAAAAAAAGGCCTCCTAACTGCAGGAGGAAAAGAAATAAAAAACAAAGAAGAAATCATTCAACTATTAGAAGCAATCTGGAAACCAAACAGAGTCGCCATCATTCACTGCTGGGGACGTCAGAAAGAAATGGATATGGTAGCTCAAGGAAACAGGCTAGCCAACAAAGCAGCTCAGCAAATGGCTGAAGGAACCCATGGAATACAAGTCCCAGAATCAACACCGCAGCTGTCCCTCTTAGGACAAGAAACTAATCAACTAAGCTATACCTGGGAAAAACAGGAATGGGCCAAAAAGAGAAGGGGGAAGCCGAACCCCTGAAGGAACTTGGCTGCTCCCAGAAAAGTGGATTTCCATTGAAAGGAGCTGCTCATGCCCTCATCCAACAACACCACCAACCCACCCACCTAGGGAAAATTGCTCTATAAGTCTTACTTGGGAGATATTACTACATAGCCTGAAAAGCTTCTCTGTGTGCCACCATCAGCAGCCAGATCAAGTTTGTGCCAAAAACAACCCTCTTCAAGGCCCCCATGCTCTGGCAGGTATTCAGCACATGGGGACATCCTCCTTTGAAGATCACGCTGTAGACTTCACAGAAGTGAAACCCAGTTGTGAAGACAAATAATCTATTAGTGATGATATGCACCTTTTCAAGCTGGGTCGAGGCTTTCCCCACTCACACCAAAAAGGCAGGAGAAGTGACAAAGGCTTTACTTAGAGAAATCATTCCCCCAACATAGGCTGCCTCTGTTTATTGGAAGTGGCAATGTCCCAGCCTTCATAGCTGCCATAGTCTAAGAGCTGATGAAAAGGTTAGGAAATAAGTGGAAACTCCATACTGCTTACAGCCCCCAGAGTTCAGGGAAAATTGTATGCATGAATTGAACCCTCAAAGCCACTTTAGTCAAATTCTGCCAAGAAACTGGTCTTCCCTGTGTAGACTTACTTCCCTTAACCCTTCTCCAACTTAGGTGCACCCCAGGACCCACAGGCTATGCACCCTTTGAAATTCTATTTGGACGACCACCCCCAATTATCCAGGCCTTCAAAGGAAATCTCAAACTTCTGGGGAGGTTAGCCAAGATTCCATTGTCCAGCAGCTGGGGAAAACTCTAGCCAAAATACATAAAACTGTCTTGTCCCAGAACCTCATCCCCCTGGGACACCCAGTGCACACCCATATGCTAGGGGATCTAATCTGGGTCAAAGAGTGGAAAACACAACCCCTTCAGCCTTCCTGGGCAGGTCTACATACTCTGATCCTTGTAACTCCTACTGCTCTTAAAGTTGCAGGCATGATCCCCTGGATCCATTATTCCAGGGTCAAGAAGGCACACCCCGATAAAGAGTAGGACAGCTGGACAGCGCAACTTGTATCCGACCACCCCTTGAGTGTGCGAGTCACACAGGATCCTGAACACTGACCTCATCAAACGCTGGCTGAATGGACCCTTGCTCCTGGTGGATCCTGTGCTTATACAGCCTACTCGCCTTGGTATTTGGAGTTGGACTTGCTGCAGTGGCTCCGGCAGACTGGACTGTAGTGAATAGAGTCTAATTGCAATAGCTTATTGGTGTATAATAGGATGTTTCTGTGCCTTGCTTTTCCTTTTCTTCCTTTCCCCCTCCCTAGGAGGCAATACCCACCCCAAAATCAATGGCAGCTGCAAGTCAGTCTAAGCTGGGTTAAACAATCTGTGCTTAATGATTCTGTCCCATTCTTGGCAGGTGTGATCTCAGCCTCTGTACTATTCAACACTTGCAGGGCAATCCAAGATCATGTTCCTTACACCTTGCTAGTTGCCCCGTACCCCCATGCCCCCATACCTCCCCCTGGGAGAGGGTGTATGGACTGCAACTATGGGATTTATGACAAATACCTCTGCCAAGACCCCCACAAGAGTGGAGGATTCTGCCCCCCTTGGAGCTTGCTGGTAGTTGCCACTGCTCCCTGGATGGGGGTCCCACTGATTTCTCCATGTCTCCTACAGAAAATCCCTAGCTGGCAGGGTGTAGCATAGAAACGTGTGACCCCATAGAACTCACCTTATTACACATAACCACTGAATCAGAAAATACCTTTATAAAAGCCCAAACAGAACTACAACTAGGAATCAGAATATATGACCCAGCGGGGCCAGACCCGGGTGACCTCATACTAGTCCAACTGATCCTGGTAACCCAATCCCCAGAGAAAACCCTGGTGAAAAATATCAGTAAAGCTACCCAGATACTAAAAGCCGAAGTTATAACAGCCCAACACAGTGTCCTTTTGAACCAGGTTCGAAATTTCCACCAACTACTAAATAAATACCAGCCCTATATAGCTGCATTCTGCTGGCTATGTACTTCCTCAAGTCTAACCATCTTCCCCATACCTGTACCATGTAACATAACCCTGATGACCCATGACAGCTCTGTGGTGGGAAACAGGCCCTTCCCAGTCCCCATAACCAAACCCACAGGAAAACTAGCTAACTGTAAAAACATAACTACCAGCTCTCCTTCAACCATCCTTCCTTTTGGAAAGGCTTACTGCAACACCACCTGCCCATTCAATGAGCCTGACCGATGTGCCGTAAACTCCACCATCAGGGTCTGTGGCACCAATGCCTACCAGTGCCTCCCCCAGGATGGCCAGGGCATCTGTTAATTGGCTTGGCCAGTACCATCATTCCCAGTGTATGGTGAAAAATTACCTGGAGAGCTCTCCCGAGCCAAACAAGTAATACAGGCAATTCCGCTACTCTTAGGAATAAGAGTAGTCGGAAGTGTAGCAGTAGCAGGGACCTCACTCGCTGGTCAGGAGGGCATATGAACCCTAGCATAGGAAACATCAAATGACCTCAAAGAAATATTGGGGGCTCTCAACGGGTTGCAAGATCAGATAGACTCATTGGCAGAAGTAGTTTTACAAAACAGGTAAGGATTAGACTTGCTCACCACAAGTTTATGGGAATCTGCCAGGTCCTGGGAGAAGAATGCTGTTTCTATGCAAATTCCTCAGGGATAGTTAGGGACAAGGTAGACCTGCTAAAAAAAATGAGCCAAACACTGTTTAAACCATGTATACCAGGCATCTGCCAATGGGAACTACTTCCAGTATCTCCTTTCCTGGATTTTCTGTTCATGCCAGTAATAACTTCAGTCTTCTTCCTCTAAACTTTTAGGCCATGCGCTCTATGGTCTCTAACACAATACATCACTTCCCGCCTAAATGCCTTAAACACCAAGTAATGCCTAGTGTTAAGTATCAGCCCTTAGGGACTATAAAAAAAATCCCCATGTTAGCAGATGATGCCCCATAAGGAATTATAATGGCATCAAAGGGGGGAATGATAAAGGAAGTATTGCAGCCCTAACCCCCTCAGCAGAAATCCACATCATTAAGAAGAAAAGCAGCCCCCATCCCTTTCTCCCTTCCTCCCTTTCTCCCTGGAATCCACATCTTTAGAAAGATAAGCACTCTCCACCTGCCACTTTCAACTGGAATTTACAACTCGAAACAGATAATGACTCTTTTCCTCCATAATAGCCCTCTGTTTTAGGAAGATAAGCTAAACTCACACTTTTTGCTTTTGTAACCCTGCCTGCCCACTTGCTTAGGAAATTTCCCACATAAAGTCCCTATATAAACTTATGAAAGCCAAGACTCAATGCTCAGATTTTTTGGAGACTTGACTCTCCTCTGGGCCCGCGCATAATAGAAATTTCTTCCTCGACCTCTCTGAGTGCACGCTTGGCTTCTTGAATGTGTGAATTTATAACTTTAGCCAAATTTTAGAAGTGGTGGGCCATTAATTATTCAAATACATTTCAGCTCTTCTTTCTCTTCTTCTGGGACGCTTATTATATGATCCATTGGGAATGGATCTTACCACTGAGCCCAACTAATCCCTTGAATGGCTTCCACTTTGTCAGAACTTGTAGTCCCCCTTCTTCAATTCAATTTTTTTTTTAGTTTTTAGTTTTATTTAGTTTATTAGAGAAGTTGTGGGTATACTGAACATTCTTGCATAAATTGCAGGGTTCTTATGCACTCCTTTATTATTGAAACATTGCATTGGTGTGGTACATTTGTTAAAATTGATGAAAGCATATTTTTATAATTGTCCTGTTAACTATAGTCCATATTTTAATTTAGGATTCACTGTTTGAGTAGTGCAGTTTCACGGATTTTTAAAGAAATTATGTCAATGTTGTAAGTAACATTCACAATGTTGTGCTTTCATCACTACCATCAATTACCAAAATATTTCTGTCATTCCAAATAGGAACTATTTGCATTTTAATGCTTAATTCCCTGTTCCTTAGGACCAGCCTGTGCCCTGGTAACATATATTCTAGATTCTGATGCTCTGAGTTTGCTAATTTTAATAATTTCATATCAATGTGGTCATACAATATTTGTCCTTTTGTACCTGGCTTATTTCATACAACATGACATCTTCAAGGTTCATAAGGCTCTTGCACATATCTGAATTTCTTTCCATCTTACAAATTAATAATATTTGATTGTAGGTATATTCCACTTATTGGTTATCCATGCACCAGTTGATGGACACTAGGGTTGCTTTGATTTTTGAAAATTGTGAATAATGCTACTATGATCATTGGTGTACAAACATCTGATTAAGGTCCTGCTTTCAATTCATTCAGTTATATACCTAGTACTGGGATTGCCAGGTCATATAGTGATTCTACATTTAACTTTCTGTGCAACCACCAAACTGACTTGCACAGTGGCTGCAGCATTTTACATTCACTCAAGCAATGAATGAGTGCTACTATTTCTCTGCATCTCCTCCAACACTGATAATATTCTGCTGTTTTGTGAATAATAGCCATTCTGGTGGGTGTGAAATTGTATACCATTGTGATTTCGAGTTGCATTTCCCTGATGGGTAATGATTGTAAGCATCTATTCATATGTTATTGGGCCATTTGTATATATTCTTGGGACAGATGTCTATTCACGTTTTTGGTCATTTTTAATTAGGTCATTTTTTTATGTTAAGTTGAAAGATTTCTTTACATATTCTGGATACTAAACTTTTTATTAGATATGTGGTTTCCAAATATTTTCTTTGATTGTATATGTTGTCATTTTACTTTCATGATAAAGTAATTTGAGAAGCAAAAGTTTTTAATTAAAATGGGGTCCCATTTATCTATTTTTTGTTTTGTTTTGTTCCTTGTGC
>JAQZBX010103862.1:0-11016 GCA_029593785.1 Cabassous unicinctus | reverse complement strand
CTGTTTCTTTAAAAAATAAAAAAGTATATTAAAAAATAAAATAAATTAATTGTATAACATGATCAAGTGGGTTTTATACCAGGTATACAAGGGTGTACAGTAAAATCAGTTAATATAATACACCACATTAAAAAAATGAAGGGGAAAAAACAATTGATCTTCTTGATTGCTACAGAAAAGTCACTTGAAAAAATCCAGCATCCTTTCTTGATAAAAATACTTTGAAAAATACCAATGAAAGGAAAACTTCCTCAACATGATAAAAGGCATAAATGAAAAATTCACAGCTAACACAATATTCAATGGTGAAAAACTAAAAGCTTTCCCTCTAAGAAGTGGAACAAGACAAGGATGCCCAGTCTCACCACTGTCATTTGAAATTTTACTGGAAGTTCTAGCCTTAACGGGGAAAAATAGAATTAAAAGGAATTTCAATTGGAAAGGAAGAAGTAAGACTTTCACTATTTTTGCAGATGCTATGATCCTATATATAGAAAGTCCTGAAAAATCTACTACACAATCGCTAGATATAATAAACAAATTCTGCAAAATTGTGAGGTAAAAGACTAACACTCAAAAAATCAGTAAAGGGGAGGATTGTGGGAACATGGCCAGAGGATTAGGCATATAAGTCTTAGCTTTCACTAAAACAACAAAGAAAAAGCCAGAGGCCACCGTGGTGATCTGCTTTGGGACACAACAAACAAGAACACTGCTTACTAACTCCCAGAAGAGTGAGGGTCAGAGAAACGAAGAAGCCAAAACAAGTAATCCTGAGTTATTAAAACCCCCACCTGCTGGGAATGGCTCCCCTCCCCCACCCCTGAGATAGTAAGTGAGGTTAAAACTCCTGGCAAATTGTATCTAACTAAGAGTAGAGCAGACGTCTACCTCCATGGGAAGGTGCTCTGAGTCATCTAGGAAGGTACTGAACAGATAGTGAAGCCAGGAATAATCATGGGTTGCTTACGTCAGTGGATAGAAGGGGCACATATCCCTAGCCCTCAGGGTGGACAAACTAGGTGGAGACTTTAGCCCCCTGCTCCAAACAGGAGTTTGATGGCAGATTCCCTGTGTGTAAGAGAGGTCTAGGAGAGTGGGGAGTGATTTTTTGTGGTGAGTTTAGCCAGCTAGGACCTCCTTGAATATCAGAAGGGACCCTAACTTGATGGGGAGAGGGGAGGGGGGTTGCCTCAGGCTGACAGTCATCCCCAGCCACTTAGGTAAAGAGAGGAATTACATCAGTGAGGAGGCAGAGACAGGCAGCAATCAGCACCACTCCAGCTGACTGCAGGGGATCTAACCTGCCTGAGGGAAAAGGGATGGATAGCCTTCTTAAAGGATAATAAACGCAAGGAGTCAGAATAGCTCAGTGAAAGAATTCCTGCGTAGCATATATGAGGTATCTGGTTTGATTCCTGGTTAGTCCCTGAGAAGTTATTCACCAGGTGTTGCAGTTGGGCAGTTTGATGTAATTATGAATTCCAAAAATATAATTGGATCATGCTTATAAACTGATCTGTTAATCTGGGCATGATTAAGTTATGATTAGGGCACTGACTGGGCCATGTCAGTAGGGCATTGAGCCCCATCATTGATGGGTGGGGAATCAAATATAAAAGGCAAGGCAAAAAACAGAGTTGAAGTGGTTTTTAAGAAGCAGTTTTGATGATGGAGTTTTGATGTTGGAAAGAAGGCCCCAGGAGAGAGAAAGTGAGCCATTCACCTGATAGTCTACAGCTGACCTTGTGGAGGAACCAGAATAGCTAAGCCCAGAGAGAAATGCAGCCCCAGGAAGAGAGGAACCCAAGAAGCCTGAACCATGGCAAACGTCAGCAGCTGTCTTGCTCCAACACGTGGCAATGGACTCTGGTGAGAGAATAAGCTTAACGCTTTACGGCCTGCTATCTGTGGAATTCTACCCCAAATAAATACCCTTTATAAAGACCAACCCATTTTTTGGTATTTCACATTAGCACCCCTTTGGCTGACTAACACAGAATTTGGTACCAAGGAGTGGGGAAGTGCTTTTGTAAATACCAAAACATTGGAACGGAGTGGGGAAGTGCTTTTGTAAATACCAAAATGTTGGAACGGTTCTATAAATGGGTAAGGGGTATTTTTTGGAAGAATTGTGAAATGTTTGATGGAAAAGGCCTAGATCACTTTGAAGAGACTGTTGATAGTAATATGGACACTAAAGAGACTTTCTATGATCCCTTAGAAGTAAATGATGAAACTATTATTGGAAACTGGAGGAAAGGGAATCCATATTTTAAAGTTGCAGAGAAATTAGCAAGATTAACTCCTGGTGTTATATGGAAGACAGAATTTGAAAATGGTGAACCGGCGCATTTAGCTGAAGATCTTTCCAAGGTAAACTTGGAGAATGTGGCTTGGCTTCTCCTTGCAGCTTATAGCAAAATACTAGATGAGGGAAATACACTAAGGACTGAACTTTTGGCCACAAAGAAAACAGAAGCTGATTCTAGAACTTCAAGTTTCTGGAAATCAATTCCCCAGATAAAAGTGCCCCATTTGAAGACTTAGCTAAACCTGGAACTTGTAAATCAGAATTGAAGATGCAGTTATCTCGGAAAGACTTGTGGAAAGTCTTCCTGTCTGATGGCTTGAACCCCTGCTTCCTGCATGCTAAACCAACAAAGTTTTTAAGAGAGCTGGATAACAAAGCCACTGTCAGCTTGCACAAAAAAGGACATGGAAAGGAGAGATTGAAGGAGAAACAGCTTTAAGAAGAAAACCATGGAAGCAGAGATCTCGGCTAAGACATCTCCTTGGGCCAAGAGAGGAGCCCCACCTATATGTACAGAAAGGGTGTGTTTTCCCGGAGAGTTGAAGAGAGTGGAAGTCCCCACTAGATGTTCTGGGAGAGTTTTGTCACCCCAGGCTGCAGGGAGGGTGGAGCACATTCCTCAAGGTTTAGGGTGGTTAAGGTCAACACCCCAGAGGTCTGAGAGGGGTGTACCTGTCCCCCATGGATTAGAGAAGGTCAGATGGTCAACCCATTGCTCTGAGAGTGTTGAACCTGCATGCCATGTGTTAGGGAAGGCCAGGTGGTCAACTCGTTGCTCTGAGAGAGTTGAACCTGTATGCCAAAGGTTAGGGGGAATGTTGTCTTCACCTCACTGTACTAAGGGGGGCTAGGACTCTAACCCAAAGATTGGGTAAGGTGTGGCAATCACCCCAAAACTCTTGGAGGGTGAGGTCTGGAGCTTGGTCGACATCCAGATGCTTGATGAGGGTGGAACCAAGAAAATGGCCATTGTGCAAGCCTGTGGAAAGGGTGTGTTTACAGAACTGTAGAGGATCCATGACTGAGGTTTAAGATCCTAATTTCTCCTTATGATATTGAAAATGTTTATCCTTTGTCTTTCCATTTGTGTATTGGAAGCAGTTCAATGGTTTTGTAAGTTTCAGAGGTCTATAGTAGGCAGGAATTTGCCCTAAGACAAACTGTATTTCTTTAAACTGATTATGATATGATTTTGTACTTGAATTGTTACTGATTTAAAGTTTTTTGAATATTGTAATGTATTTTTGGAATTCAGTGGGTGGAGTGTTGCAGTTGGGCAGTTTGATGTAATTATGAATTGCAAAAATATAATTGGATCATACTTATAAACTGATCTGTTAATCTGGCAAGATTAAGTTATGATTAGGGCATTGACTGGGCCATGTCAGTAGGGCATTGAGCCCCACCCCTTGATGGGTGGGGAATCGAATATAAAAGGCAAGGCAAAGAACAGAGTTGAAGTGGTTTTTGAGAAGCAGTTTTGATGATGAAGTTTTGATGTTGGAAAGAAGGCCCCAGGAGAAGAAAAGTGAGCCGTTCACCTGATAGTCTACAGCTGACCTTGTGGAGCAACCAGAATAGCTAAGCCCAGATAGAAATGTAGCCCCGTGAAGAGAGGAACCCAAGAATCCTGAACCCTGGCAAAACGTCAGCAGCTGTCTTGCTCCAACACGTGGCAATGGACTTTGGTGAGAGAATAAGCTTAACGCTTTACAGCCTGGTATCTGTGGAATTCTACACCAAATAAATACCATTTATAAAGACCAACCCATTTTTGGTATTTCACATTAGCACCCCTTTGGCTGACTAATACACCAGGTTATAAGGCAACCAGTTGAAACTTTGTGACAGGGAACATATAGACATTTACTTTATATTAGTTTTTCTTGGATCTCCTATATTTAAAAAAAAAAAAAAAGGTTCCTTGTGTTTTTTTCCCTTACTTACTCACTAAAACCCAGTTCAAAACTTGCAGGGTGACTGATTGAGTAAAACAAGCAGCCTGGTAAGAGCCTTAGTGGTCTAAGAGAGAAGACTCTTTTTCCATGTTTATTATTATTTTCTCTTCTGTCTCCTTTTTTTAAGAAAAATGAGTTGCTGCCGTCTTGTTTCTTGCTCATTTTGTATCCCCTTCCTTTGTTTCTCTGCTTGCTTATTTTTCTTTTTTTCTTTTGGTTACTGATCTATTCTACCTATGCACTTTCTTTTCACTTCTTCATTGTTACATCATTTATTTTCCGTTGTTGTTCTTTCATTCCAACTCTTTTAATTGGTCTCCAATTTTTCTTGTTTGTATTTCTCCCTTTCTCCTTTCTTCTCTGTTTACCTTCTCTTTTTTTTACTTTAATCTTTCTCTTTTTTCTCTTCTCTTTTCCTCTCTTCTCACAATTCCAGCCTTTAAATTCATTCTATATATTATTTCTCTATTCTGTTTCTTGTTTCATTGTTTCTATTCCACTTTCCTTATGTTATTTCTCTGTGCTTCTTGTTCATGTTAATTTTTGAATTTCTTGTGTGGTGGATCACCTACCTTTTATTATTATCATTAATATTATTCTTTTTGTTTTCCTATCCCTTTCTTTTTCTCTAGTCCTATTTTTTTTTTCTTTAAAAGGAACATATGCAGATCTCTCTCACAAAAAAATAGCTGAATAGGGGCAAGATCCATAATGTAAAATATTGACCATGTTTAGTAGTTCTGTTTCACTATTTGTATATCATTTGTAACAAATATAACATCCATATAAAAGGTATTAATACAGGAAAAGGGGAAAGGAGAGTATGTTGGGTATATGAGAGTAAAACTCAGCATATTAATGCATTACCTTCCCCCTGGCATGGACCATGGCTCCATGGGATGAGCCTCCCTGGCACCAAGGGATTACAACCAAGCACCACCTAGCAATGCAACTGGAAAAAGACTTTGAATAAAAGGGGGGAAAGGTAAAGGCAAATGAGTTTATATGGCTAAGGGGCTATAAAATGAGCTCGAGGTCATCCCAGAGGTAACACTTTTGCACAATTCAGCAGGATAGCAGAGATTGCCAAAGTGAATACTACCCCAAATAGTGGGGTTCCTGAGGTCTCTGGAGACACCCATGTCCTATAGTCAGGGCAGATAGCTCCACAGTTTGGTGCCTTGCCAGTGTAGCCTACTTTGGAGTTTGTGTTCCTGAGAGTGACAGAGTTCAACTCAATTATGTTTTCCCTATGCATGCCTCATCTCTCCATTCTATTTAAATCTATACTTGGTGCTGGAGTTTGTAGGTGTACGTCCAAGAAACTAGAGATTTTGGGCTGTCCATGTGCCAGCTGGGCCTGGAACATAGCCACTGAGTGATCCCAGTTGTCCACATTTGTGCATTGGCAGCCTTTAGCAAAGTAAAGCACCAAATGACTCAGCAATCTCTCTACTAGGGATTGCCAACAGAACTGAAATCAGGAACTTGACTCAATATTTTCACACTGATGTTTACAGTGGCATTTTTCACAATTGCCAAAAGATGGAAGCAACTCAAGTGTCCACCAGCCATTGAATGGATAAACAAAAGGTGGTTTATACATACAATTGAATGTTATCAAAACATAAAAAGGAATGAAGTCCTGATATATGCGATAACATGGATGAACCTTGAAGACATTAAGCTGAGTGAAATAAGTCAGAGAAAATGAAAAACATTGCATGATCTAACTGTTATGAAATAAGCATAAGCAAATTCAGAGTAAGAATTTAGCATATAGGTTACAAAAGACTAGGTTGTAAGTAGAAAATGGGAATTTCATACTAAATTTGTAGAGAATTTCTATTTAGGTTGTCAAGTTTTGAAAGTAGATGGTGGTGATGGTAGCACATTATTGTGAGTGTAATTAACTTAACAGCATGGAATTCTGTGTGATTGCAGTTAAAAGGAGAAATTTTAGGTCATATATATGTTACTAGAATGCAAATTTAAAGATTAAACTTAGGACTGTATAATAGAGTGACAAAAAATAAAGTAAAAATATAGTCTACAGAATGGGAGAATATATTTGGAAATCATATATCTGATGAATTTAATTTTCAGAATATATAAATTACTCCCAGAGGTTAAAAGAATATCAAACATCCCAATTTAACACTGTTTGTGGCAGTTTAAGATTATTTATGAATGCCAAAAAAAAAGAGATTATGTTTGCAAACTGGCTTGTTTCTCTGGGTGTGATAAACTTTGTATTAAATTTGAAGGTTTTAAGTTTACTTAATAAAATCAATTTAGGGGCTTTGACTTGACCACATTAGTATGGTGTGACTTAGGTTGTGTCCCTGCCCCCTTGGTGAGCTGATATAAATAGACACTCACACAGATGAAGACACAAGAAGAGAGAGAAAGCTCTATAGACAAGGCAGAGGAGAAAACTTTGATCCTGTAGCCCCATGAATAGAGAGGAGTCCTTTGCCTGAGTGTTTGCAGCTGAGCCTAGAAAGAAATGAGCCTTATGCCTGGATGTAGCTGAGAGAAAAGAAGGCTGAACCCTCACAGAGTTCAGCAACCATCTTTGGTATGAAAGCAACCTTGAGTTGGACCCTTAATGGCCTTGTAACTTTAAGCTTTTACCCCAAATAAATACCCTTTATAAAAGCCAACAGATTTCTGTTACTTTGCCTTTGGCTGACCAATAAAGCATTTGATACTGAAAATGAGGTACAGTCTGATGCAATTACCAAAAATGCTGGAATGATTTTATAAATGGGTAAGGGGTATTTTTTTTTTGGAGGAATTGTGAGAAGCTTGATGGTAAAAGTCTAGATTTCTTTGAAGAGACAGTTAATAGGAATATGGATGCTAATGAGACTTTTGATGAGGCCATAGAAGGAAGTGATGAAACTATTATTAGAAATTGGAAGAAAAGTGATCAACGTTTTAAAGTTGCAGAGAACTTAGCAAGATTGTCTCCTGATGATATATGGAAGGCAGAATTTGAAAGCTATGAGTTTTGAGATTTAACCAAGGAGATTTCCAAACTAAATTTGGAAAATACAGCCTGGCTTCTCACTGAAGCTTATAGCAAGATGTTAGAGGAGAAAGGTAACCTGATAACTGAATTGTTGGACACAAAGGAACTACAAACTGATTCCAGAAATTCCATGCCTCTGGAATCAAACCCCCAGATGATAGTGCCCCACTTGAGGTATTAACTAAACTTGGAACTTGTAATTCAGAATTGAAAATTTAGTTATCTAAGAAAGACTTGTGCAAAGTGTTACTGTCTGATGGCTTGGACCCCTGCTTCTTGCATGCTGAACCAACAAGCTTTTTGTGAGAGCTGTATGAACAAAACCACTGTCAGCCTGGTCTAAAAGAGAAATGGAGATGAGAAATGGAAGGAAAAATGGCTTTAAGCAGAAAACCATGGAATCTGAAGTCTGGAATTAAGACATCTCCTTGGACCAAGAGAGGGACCCCACCCATGTGTACAAAGAAAGTGAGTTTGTCAGCAATTGAAGAGGGTGGATTTTCTTGCCTGCTGTTCAGGGAGAATTTTGCCACCCCAGGCTATAAGAAAGGGTGGAACACATTCCCCAAGCATAGGGGAGTGTGAGGTCCCCACCCCATTTCTCTGAGAGGGGTGGGTCTGTTCTCCATGGGTTGGGGAGTTTGAGGTCACCACTCCAATGCTCTGATAAGGATGGTCCTGTTCCCCATAGATTAGGGAAGACAAGGTCACAACTTCATTGCTCTGAGGATATTGGACCTGTATGCCAGAGGTTAGGGAGAATGTTCCCATCAACTCACTGTACTAAGGAGACTGTACCCCAGAGATTGGGGAAAAGTGGCCATCACCCCAACGTTTTTGGAAGGTCAGGTCTGGAGCTCGGTCACCACCCAGATGCTTGAGGCTGGAACCAAGAAAATGGCCATTGAGCAAGTCTTTGGAAAGGGTGGGCTGTCATGAGTCCCTGAGAAAAAAATCATCATCTTGATAATGGTTCTCAGACTTTGAGCTCTAATGGGGTATGCCCTGAAGGTTTTCAGAACTGTTGGAGACCAACAACTCATGTTTCCCTCCCAAATTCTCCTTATGGTAATGCAAATATTTGTTCTTTGTCTATACCTTTGTATATTGGAAGCAGATAATTTGTTTTATAAGTTTCACAGGTCTACAGCCAGAGAGGAATTTACCCCAAGACAAATTTTATTTCTATAATCTGATTGTAATGTGATTTTGTATTTAGCATTGCTATGTAAATAAGGTTTTTTTGAATATTGTAATATCCTTTGGGGATTCAGAGGGTGGAGTGTGGCAGTTTGAGATTATTTATGAATCCCCAAAAGGAGAGATTATGTTTGTAAACTCTCCTGTTCTCTGGGTGTGATAACCTTTGTATTAAATTCAAGGGCTTTAAGTTTACTTAATAAAATCAATGTAGGACCTTTGATTTGATCACATCAGAAGGGCATGACTCAGGATTGAGTCCCTGCCTCCTTGGTGGGCTGATATAAATGGATACTCACACAGAAGAAGACACAGAAAGAGACAGAGAGCTCCATAGACACGGCAGAGGAGAGAACGTTGATCCTGCATCCAAAGGAAGAGAGATGAGTCATGTGCTTGATAGTTTACAGCTGAGACTGGAAGGAAACATACCCTATGCCAGGCTGTAGCTGAGAGAGAGGAAGACTGAACCCTCACCGAGTTCAGCAACCATCCTTGGTGAGAAAGCAAGCTTGAGTTGGACTCTTTAAGGCCTTGTAACTGTAAAGTTTTACCCCGAATAAATATCCTTTATAAAAGCCAACCAATTTCTGGTACTTAGCATCAGCACCTCTTTGGATGACTTGACCATAAGCACATGAAAAGATGCTCAACATTATTAACCACTCAGGAATGCAAATCAAAACTACCATGAGATACCATGTCATTTCCACTAGGATGGCTATGATTAATAAAACAGATAATAAAGAATGTTGGTGAGTATACAGAGAATTAGAAAACCTCTTAAGTTGGTGGTGAGAATGTAAAATCATGCAGTTACTCTGAAAAACAGTTTGAGACTTCCTCAGAAAGATAGATATAGAATTACCATGTTAACTGGCATACCTTGGGTATATAACCTAAAGAATCAGAAACAGAGATTTGAGCAGATATTTGTATACTAATTCTCAAAGCAGAATTATTCACAATAGTCAAAAAGTGGACACAATCCATGTTTTCATCAACAGATGAATGGATGTAAAATTGTGGTATATTCATCTAATGGAATATTCAGCTATAGAAAAGAATGAAGTTTTATCATATGCTACAACCTTGAAGACAAAATTTTGAGTAAAATAAGCCAGGCTCAAAAGGCCATATATTGCATGATTTATCTTAAATGAAATTCATAAAATTGGCAAATATGTAGAAAGAGAAGGTAGATTACAGGTTATGAGGGATTGGAGCAAAGATAAGAAGTTAATGCATAGTAAGTAGATAGTTTCTGTTTGAGGTAATGAAAAAGTTTTGGTAGCAGATTGTGTTGATGGTAGCACAATATTAGAATGTAATTATCATCATTAAATTTTACACTTGAAAATGAAATAAATTGGAAATTTTGCAATAAAATAAAATTTAAAAAATATCATGTCACAGTAGAAGCCGCAAAAATTACAAATTAGAACATGGAGCAAATCTCTGATCCAAATCACCTTGAGAAAAATATCTTTCCAGATAAATACTGAGAAGATCAGATTAATTAAATGTACCTGACATATAGCAGGAACTTAACAATATCAGGTTCTTCTCAATAATATAATAAAAATGTACCTGAGAAGTATCAACACTTTAGGATTTGAAAAGCCTATGCATCATTTTTTAAAAATAATTTTAGATAGAAGTGACTCAGATATCATTATTACAGGTTAACCTCTTGGTTTCACTAGATTTTCAGACAAGAATTTGAGGCTAATAAAGACTGGGGTGAGGAGTAGAAAAAAAAATAAGAGTGGCTGAAAGGCTTGGGATACAAACTGGAAGTAGAAACCATCAATTTGTGCTGAATTTCCTTGTTTAATGGCTGCCAGATAATGGACGCACACAGTTGGTCCATGTCAACAGCAACAGCAGTAGAAGATTTGTGATTCATCTGGCTAAAACACCCAGAATGCAGTTAATGAATTAAGAACAAACATACAATAAATATCTCTGATTAGGAGATATTAGGAGATATTGTTTCTTATTTGGCACTCTGGTATAAGTTGAGAGAAGCTCACCTTTGTCACTCTTTATTTACCTTTGCTCTTTGGACATACTTATAGATCATCTAGAGAATTTGGGGGATAACATATGTTGTTCAATGCACATATCAAGACATACAATTTTGGAATTATAACACTTTTATAGAAGTATAGGGAAAGGCAAATAAATAGGGAGTCATATCCAAGACCAGACTTGACCCAATACTTCCAGATGTGCTTAGTGGTCCTTGATAGATTTGGCAATCAGGCCATAGGTGTGGGTTGTTGATGTTCAGGTGTTTTTCTTCCCTTACTGCTTTCTAACCTCTTGGTTATCCAGGACCAGTCTCCTCAATGCCCCCTTCACATCTTTGTTTCTGAGAGTGTAGATCAGAGGGTTCAGGAGTGGGGTGACAATGTTATAGAAGAGGGTGAGGAACTAGCCTTGATCCTGGGAGGAGCTGTTTCCTGGTTGCATGTGCATGTAAATGATGTTTCCATAGAAGA
>JAQZBX010103861.1:0-11012 GCA_029593785.1 Cabassous unicinctus | reverse complement strand
GGAAGCCAAGAAGCCTGAACCCTGGGCAAACGTCGGCAGCTGTCTTGCTCCAACACGTGACAATGGACTTTGGTGAGGGAAGAAACTTGTGCTTTATGGCCTGGTAACTGTGAACTTCTACCCCAAATAAATACCCTTTATAAAGACCAACCCATTTTTGGTATTTCACATTAGCACCCCTTTGGCTGACTAATACATATAGCAAGAACACTTATTAGCATGAATCATATATAGCAAGAACACTTATTAGCAGGAATCGATCAATATGCAGGACCTCTCAGGGACTGTGATAGTTTGAGACTGTATGTACCCCAGAAAATCATGTTCTTAAAACTTTATTTCTATCTCATACCTGAAGGAGTGAAATTATTGTGAGTGGGGTCTTTTGATTAGATCACTTCAGTTAAGGGTCTTTTGCTTATATTACTTCAGTAAGGCATGGTTCAGATGAAGGGAGGAAAAAGCCATCGAAGCCAGAAGCTGAAAGCAACAAAACCTGGAAGAGAAGGGAGAGAGCAGCAGATGCTGCCATGTGCCTTGTTATGTGAAAGAGGAATCCAGCATCTCTGGCCACCAGTATTCGGGGAGAAAGCATCACCTGATTACAACTTGATTTAGACCATTTTCATGGCCTTAGAACTGTAAGCTTATCAGTTAATAATTCTCCATTGTAAAAAGTCAATCCATTTCTGGAATATTGTATTTAGACAGCCTAGTAAACTAAAACAGGGAGTAAAATGTAAGATGAAGAAAAACGGCAAATACTTCAGTAACAAGGATGAAAATGCCCTGATGACTGGATTTTTCTCTCAAGCAAATTGTGGCTATGGGTTTCTTGGTTACTGTTGAGATAAGAGTAGGAAAAATGGCCTATTTCTTACTCAAAGGCTCACATAATTTAAGGGTTAATATGGACCTTAGGTTGCATCTATCCTGATGATTTAAACAGATTTTCTGATAGTTATTTATAGTTGTTTGAATTATGTGACCATTTCTTTTCTGAGACTCAGTTTCTCCCAAATTTTTTGAGAGTTGAACTTATGGAGATATAGAATTTAACTTAGGAGGGTGATGGTGCTGTCTCAATATAATTCCCTAGTTAATTTTGTTAGCAAGTCTGTACTCCACGTATTTTCTGAGTTAATGTGTAGCCTCATGTTTCCCTCTTAAGAACCTAATGTACTTACAAAAGCCATATTGGGAGAAGGGAGGACATAACATAGAGGGTCAAGGGGTGTTGGAGATAGAAAGGATGTTAGAGATCTTGTAAATGCAAAAATCGAAGCAGAGATGAAAATGGTCGCCTAAAATATATTGCTTTGAATTGATTAAGTCAAGTGGTATGTGTTGTGGCTAGTGGCAGAGCTAGAAACAGAACCCATTTTCTCGGCTCTGGACTAAATGTCCTTCCTATTGCACTGTGGTACTCTTTACTGGCCACTTGTGCCAGAAAGGCAGCCAAGATTTTTCTGTTCCATTTCTATCTAGAACTTTCTGATGTACACCCTCTTAATATCTAGAATCCACTCCACAGCAGAAGCATCAGATTACTTCTACATCTTTTATGGGGTCTCTTCTTAGCCTGGAAGAAAGAGGTACCTCAGTTCTTCCAAAGCAACACAAGAAGGGCCATCTCTAGGGACCACACAGAGGATTCCAAAAGAGCTCGCTAAGGCATATGGTGGGAGGAGGAGGACTGCGGCAGGTGGGAGATAGGAGCATGGGGGCGGTAGATAATAAGCAAAACAATTGTGTGGAATTGTCTAGACAGAACATTCTGTAGTGCCGCCAGTGCGTCCATTTGACCCCTTTTAGCCTAAGAATAGTACAATAAACCGATTACCTAGTCTATTTAATTTTATCATATAGTCACTTGAACTTGTTTTCTTTGAACTGTGTCTTCCTTCCAGTTGGTTTCTTCGCAGCCTGCCTTTTAATTAAACTCCTAATATATCTATTTAAGTCCTCCCTAGACTGATTAATCAAGTGCACCAGGAAACTGAAATTCCATCATAAAACAGTTACTAATGTGTGAGGGGGGATTATTAAATTGCTGTTTTATTACCAAAATTGACAAAGATCAGTGATGAAGAGTGAGCATACTGGAGTTGCCTGGCAACACACTCATCTAATTAATGAAGTGACAGTTTTATGCTGTGAAGTAGCAAAAGGACTTGACAAGACTCATGGCTTTTCTCATCGACACTAACAGCTGGAATGATGTTTCTTAACATTCTCACAAGGTTTGGCAGTAATATATTACCCTTGTCACACTTAACGAAGGAGGGAGGGGCAATTAAATTTTTATCCACTGTTGGTGAATTCCCATAGGAAGACATTGCTGAGAGCGGAATACTCCCCTGCCCCCACCCCTTCTCTAACTAACTCCCACCCACTCCACCATACGCATTACAATCAGATGTCTCTATTGTGAGTCTTGTTTCTTTTGGTATCTTTGTTGGGGGAAGATGGAGAAATCAACAGGGACTGACATTAATTTTCCAAGGAAAAGGAAATAAAAGCTTGAGCCATTATCACACAGTTTGATAATGATTCTGAATTCATAAACCAATGGGATCTAAATCAGAAAGCAGGGACTTATTGTGAATTAATCAGACATTAATAATATCAATGAATGTTTTCAGTGGCAATGGTAATGCTGTGTCTTTATCAGAAAAAAAGGCAGGCGACTTAATGTCTTCTTTAGTTGATTTTTTTTTAAAGTATCTGTTGCCTGGGTACTTCTGTTGTTTGGCCAAATATTTGTGCCTCTGTGCATTTTGATTCTGTTCAGATAGGCAAAAGAGATTAGATGGATCTGAGAACTGTGCCTCCCTTGAGTCTATGAGAGTCCCCCTGGAGATCAGATTAAAAAAACAGCCTGCTCGTTTCTGGGATTACTAAATTCCAGAAAAACAGGCTATATGGGACTACAAAGGCAGCCTTGCTTCTGATAGTTCAGCTGTCCATCCTTCAATATTTCCCCTCCAAACATCCTCTATGAAATTAAAGAGAAGAACAAAGCTGCCTTTCTGGTACATGGGTTACCTTGGTTGATATGGGTAGGCCCAGCCCCAGGTCTAAATCAGACCCAAGCCCAAGGTTATGTGTGTGAAATCTGGTCTTGGGAACCAACTTCTTAAAAGTTTAAATGATTATAAATGTAAATTTCAACCTCCTGTGGGGATGTTTGGCTGAGAAGGATTCCTGGGCTTGGCACAGCTCAGTGGTAATTATCTAGACTTGAACACAGTTTTTGTTTCAAGGGAAAAGATATTTGGCAGCAGCTCCTGCAGGCTCTAAAAGGCCACATCATTTTTTTCCCCGGGATGCCAAAATCTCTAATTTCCAGATATAAAATTTTAATGCTCCTCTCTCACCCGTATCCTGGTCCCACCAGCTTTGAGGAACAGGTATGGCTTCCTTTGGAGCACTTTCATCACAGGAAACCACAGAGCTTATGACTTGGCAGGATTTCTCTCAGCGCCAGTGTATCACTTAGGCAAGTCCATGGCGGATGGCTTTCAAATCTTCATAGCCAAACATGTGTTTCACTGGAAGGGATAAACCAGAGTTCCTCAAGCAAATGAAATGTAAGCTTTTTGTATGATCCACTGAAAAGACTCATCTCTTTCCTTTGGAGGCAGCAAAAGTAACAACAGAGACAGCATTTTTAAGCATCCAATATGTGCCTGGTGTTGTACTAACCAATGCAGAAAGGTCCCAAACAGAAGACATAGCTCTTGACCTTTAAAAGTCAGATATCTTTTGGGTAATAGTACAGGTCCAAAACCAGCAGTGTTTAATTCTAAGGCCCTATATAAACTATAAAAACTAGTATGTGTGTGTGAGTGTGTTTGTATGTGTGTCTGTGTGTATGAGAAAGAGAGAGGAGGAGGAGGAGAGAGGGATAAAGAATCAGAGAGAGATTATGTGGTGCATTAATTTATTCTTTCAACAAACACTGTGCTGGTATCTCAGGATGCAAAGATGACCATACCGTCCTTGTCCTCAAGGAGCATTGTCTGGTACATGGTATGCGTCAATAAATAGTAATTACTGATATGAGGATTTTTTAAAAGGCATGCAATGGTAGCATGCAGTTTGGGCCACTCAAGCCAGA
The DNA here is from genome assembly GCA_029593785.1 of Cabassous unicinctus. Taxonomy (NCBI): domain Eukaryota; kingdom Metazoa; phylum Chordata; class Mammalia; order Cingulata; family Chlamyphoridae; genus Cabassous; species Cabassous unicinctus. The sequence goes on along the minus strand of JAQZBX010103861.1, from coordinate 6,889 downwards.
TCAGGGGTAAGGTGGGCTCCAGAGGACCTGAGCTGGGCTTGAAGGACAAGGGAAGTTAAGCTGAGGAGGAACAGAGAAAGCAGGATGCCTCTTATGGCTGGAAGATTTAGAGTGTGAGGTATAGAGGAAAGTGTGGTAAGGGATGAAATTGGATGGGAAAAAGCTGGGTCCTGATCATGAAGAGGCTAGTTTGGATTTTATGCTGAAGATAATGAGAAACCATTGGAAACTATGGGGATGTTTCTTAAAGGACATGTACTTGAACTAAGCCCTGACTGATGCATAGGATTTAAACTCGCTGAGACAGAGGACAAGGATGGAGCTTGGGAGAAGCAAGTAGAGACTTCAGAGAGGTAAATGTGAGCTCAGCAATTACAAAGCATAATTGGCTGAAAGGGGCTTTCACTCTAGATTCTCTTGGAGCAGTCATAGGTGGCCATTCTCTTAACTGATGATTCCAGAAGAAGTTTAGGATTAGTGCTGGTAACAGGTGTGGCTGGAATCAATCCCAGTACATCGTGTCCTTCTCTAAATTGTTTGTAATCATAGGGCTTCTGTCGTGGAACAGCAATCTTTGAATACTCTTTTTTTTAAAATAGGGATGGTCCATTTGCTTATTATTGGCATCCTATAGTGATGGCCAATATTTGTGTGGAGACTCTTAGAAGTGATTTTATCTGTTTCAATGAGCATGTCTTTTTGACAGCTTTGACTAGTACTGGATATGGATACAATGGCTATGTTTCTTAAACTCAAAATCCAACTTGTGGTTTGAAATGTCTAGGGGTCTTGTGAAAACAACCACAGGACTGTATGTTCGAGACCAGGGTGAATGGTCAGATCAGGCTTCCCATGCCTGAGAGCATGGACATTTCAACAGGGCTCCACTGCACGGGCGCACTCTCAGGCCCCAGCCAGAGGACAGGGGCTCCTTGACTCTGTACTTGAAAACCACTCTCTTGGCAAAGGAAGAGTTCTCCTTTTCATTTGTCTAGATGTAAGCTGAAAGAACTTTTTCTTTTAATTATACTTTTTCTTGTTTCAGGAATGCAATGTTTTCTCTCATCCCTTTAAAGATCGTATATACCTTAAAAATTATTCTGCTCTCCACATTGCCTCTGCTTTCTCTGACTGTCCTTTTCCTCTTTGACTTGATCCTGTTCATGGTGTTTCTCAAATGTTGGGAGATCTTAAATATGAATTGACAGCATGGAGTTGGAAAAGGTGTCTGCAAGTCTAACTTCACATTATACACCTTTCAATTAATCCTTGTTTTAATTCCCCCACCATAGCCATCTGAGATAAATGGGACATCCAAATCCTAAATTTGCTGTGTGTTCTCTGCATGGATTGGCTTGCTTTTTCTTGACTTTTTTCTCTGCAGTCACTCAAGATCCATTGTTCTCTGTTGTGCTAAGGCAGTTACCAGTCAGCCTCTCTTTTCCATCTTCCAGAATCTTGCTAACCTCTCTTTGCTGGTATCATTTCTCTCTCACACCCTTTGTGGGTTTATGACTTAATGGAATCCAGGAGGGAGAAGAAATAAATGCTTATGTGTAATTTACCTTATTTAACTAGAAGTGTATTATTTTTAAAGGCTTATGAATATTTGAATTTAATATCATTAAAATAATATTGATTGTGCAGCAAAATACTCTGAGAATGGTGTTCAATGTTTAAATCTTTAAATCCTGAATATAGGGACAATGTGATTATTTGAACTTCCAGAAGTCTGTTCTCTGTGGTTCAAAAGATATAATGGGAAATTTACCTTTAATACAGTCTCTTTCTTTGTTCTGGAACAGAATCCTTTGGTTGGGTTTCCTGATCACGCAGTGTTTAATTTCATTGTGTTTAGGTTAGCTTCAAATGGTTTTGAAGTAAAGCAAATGCAAATGGTTTTATTTATTATTCATTCACTCACAATTTAACTATTCAATCATTTGTTCATTTATTTATTCAACAAATATTTATCAAATCCCTCCTCCAGGCCCTGCCTTGTGCTAGACTCTGCATACACTGCAGGAAGGAAGCAGACATGATCACTGTCCACGCACCATTCGTTTAACAACGTAAAAGTGTGTCATGGGGTTGGAGGATGAGTTTGAAGTTTGGAGGATGAGCGGTTTTCCAACTGTGGTTTCCCAACCAGCAGAGTCAGGATCAGCATCACCTGGAAAAACTCTTAGAAAAGTAAATTCTCAGGCCCTGTCCCAGACGTACTGAATCAGAAAATGTGCGGTTGGGTCCAACAATCTGTTTTAAAAAGCCCTTCAGGTATTACAATGTACACTAAAGTTTGAGAACTGCTGCTCTAAAATATACTTTAAAATTAAAAATAAATGTGCATTTTCTGCAGGTAAGCTGGGAAACAAGGTTTTGGAGGGTTCTGTGTCTGCAGAAAAGGAAGAGGAGATGAGTAGACTGAACTCTGAGATGGCAGTTTCCAGAGTTCAATTTTGTAAAATTGGTTTGTCTTAAATTCAATCCTTAATATCTGAAAACAAGGATGTGTTCTACCTGTCTTCTTGAAGATTGCCCTTGACCATTCCTTTGTTTTTTTATGTGCTTTTTAATCCATTTCCTGTTTGGCTATGAGAGTAAGGCCTTGTATTATGATATTAATGTGAAAACTACAGAATACCCTGGAGGTTAATGGGACCAACAAATCAACTTTAATGCTGCCCCCATCACTATGACTTCTGCCACTGCCAGTGCTCTTGTTTCCTTTGCCAATGCCATGGCCAGGACCAATACTGCTCTCAGTATCACATTGATATTTTATTGAAATTCATCTTGTGGTTTTTACTTTTCCTGTGATGTGGGTGTTATTTATGAGAGCTAGACTGGGTATAGTCTTAGTGTTTTTCAGATTCACCTACTCCTTTCAATGATGACTTAATATGTCTGAAATGATCTTCCCATACATCCATTTTCTCTTCCTTTCAGTAACATTCTTTCCCAGAAAGCTTTGACTCTCCTGTAAATAGGTACCTAGAGGACTTATCCCCGGTCCTTCATTCATATCCAGACATGCCTTTTTGTTTAGGTTTAAGCAGACATTCTGTTACAGGAATCATTCAGTTGGGTTTGTTAATTATGCTCTGTAACAGCAGCTGCAACTTATGTTTTTCATTCCCTTTATGCCTGGGGAGGCATTATAGCATAATGGAAAGAACATGGACTTAGTATCAGAGCTGGATCTAAAGTCTCCTAATTCCAGCAAAACCATGTAGCCTAGGAAATGCTTTCATCTCTCATTGACTCATTTGTAAAATTTTCCAGGACCTTCCATTTCTAATACCCTAAGATTCTAGAACACAAAGATCAAAATCCATATCTTATTATAACATCATTCTTGGAAATTCATCCATGATGATCATACCTGTGGTAGATCAAATCATGACACTTGCAAAGACATGTGCAAGTCCTAACCCCTGGTTTTGTGAGTGTGAACTCATTTGTAAATATGATCTTTGAAGATGTTAAGGCAAAACTGAACCAGGATGGGCCTTAATCTGATATGACTGGAGACTTTATAAGCAGAGGAACTTGAGAACAGTGATAGCAGACACCACAGGAGAAGACTGAAGGAGAAGGCCATGTGATAGGGGCAGAGATTGAGTGCCAGCAAGCCACCACCAGAATGCCACAGACTTCAGAAAAAGCAGGGCCTGATGATACCTTGATTTTCAACTTCTGCCCTCCAAAACTGTGAGACAAGGAATTAATGTTGTTTAATCCAAGCAGTGTGTGCTAGTTGTATCATCCCTGACAAACTAACACAATACTTATTTGGGAATCAGGCATGAGTGGGTTTTGGCTTTTTGGAAGAGGTTAGGAGGGAGATATTTAAAGACAGTTCTTTACTCGAAATTCACAGAAGCTTTTGTAGAAATCTATTCCCCACCTCTTTACCCCCCTACCCCAAAATAAACTATGTAGGACATATATCTTTCACTATTAAGGCCATTGTTATGAAGGTGGGTTTGGATTGCTATATTGCTCCCTGATGGTCAATTCAAATACATCTTCAACCATTAAGATTTTCCTGATCAGGGAAACTCTTTCATATCCATTCCCTCATTCTTCAGATGAGAATAATTTCTCTTCAATCATGGCTATACATCTTATCTTGAAAATAATCATTATGGTATTGGAATGAGGGTAATGATAGCCTCATAAAATGAGTTGGGGAGTGTAGTGTTCATCTTTTTCTATGTTCTGGAAGACTTTTTGTATACTTGATATTATTTCTTCCTTTAATGTTAGAATTCAATGAAGCTATCTGGGTCTGGAGTTTTGTTTTTTTTCTGGAATTTTTAAAACTATGATTCCATCTTTAAAATTACATATAAGACTATTCATCTTACCCATTTCTTCCTTTTTATGAAAAATAACTATATTTTCCAAGAAGTGAATCTAGCAATTTAAGTGACAGATTTCTTTAACATTTGGCTTAATGGAAGACAGGTAGATTCTCGTACTGAGTTTTGCATTCAGTCAGCTTGTTATCTTCTTTTGGCTGGAGTATTTGATGAAAATTCAGCATCTCAAAGACTGTGGTTGGAAATGGGAGGTACATTTTAATAGCCTTTTAGTACACATGGCTATCCTTGATACTATACTAAAACTCAACAAGTAGCAGTTGCTTGAAAATTAGTTGCAGTGTGGAATGGTTGGTAGCATTCACTTGTGAAGCCATCTAGTCCTGGGTTTTTCTTTGTTGGGAGGTTTTTGTTGGATGATTCAATGTCTTTGTTTGTTATTGGTCTGTTGTGGTCTTCATTTCTTCTATCCTCAGTTTAGGTTGTTCATGTGTTTCTAGGAATTTGTCCATTTAATCTAAGCTGTCTAATTTGTTGGCATACAATTGTTAATAATATCCCCTTATTATCCTTTTTATTTCTGTAATGCCCCCCTCTCATTTATAATTTTATTTCTTTGCATCCTCTCTCTTTTCGTTTTCAGTCTTGCTAATGGTTTGTCAAGTTTATTGATCTTCTCAAAGGTTTTGTAAATTCTATTGTTTTTTTTAAATTCTGTTTTATTTATTTCTGCTTTAATCTTTGTTATTTATTTCCTTCTGCTTGTTTTGGGATTAGTTGCTGCTCTTTTTCTAGTTTTTCCAGATGTACATTTAGGTTTTTTATTTTAGCTCTTTCTTCTTTATTAAGTAGGCATTTAGGGTTATACATTTCCCTCTTAACACTGCCTTCACTGCATCTCATAGGTTTTGTTATGTTGTGTACTCATTTTCATTCATCTCAAGATATTTACTGAATTCTCTTGCAATTTCTTCCTTGTCCCACTGAATGTTTTAGAGTGTGTTGTTTAACATATATATTTGTGAATTTTCTAAGTCCCAACCTGTCATTGATATCCAGTTTTATTCCATTATGGCCAGAGAAAGTACTTTGTATAATTTCAGTCATTTTATATTTTTTGAGACTTGTTTTGTGACCCAACATGTGATCTATCCTGGAGAATGATCCATGAGAACTTGAGAAGAATGGATATCTTGCTATTTTGAGAGTACAGTGTTCTGTATTTGTATGTTAGTTCTTTATCATATTATCCATGTATTCTGTTTAATTATTGATACTCTGTGTAGGAGTTCTATCTATTGGTGAGAGTGATGTTGTGAAGTCTCCAAATATTATTGTAGAGACATTTACTTTTCCCTTTAGTTTTGCCAGTGTTTTTCTTGTTTATTATGGTGCACTATAGTTAAGTTCATAAATAATTATGATTGTTATTTCTTCTTGGTGGATTGTCCCTTTTATTAATATATAGTAACCTTCTTTGTCTCTTATAACAGTTTTACATTTAAAATCTGTTTTGTCCAATATTAGTTAGCTACCCAGCTCTTTTTTGCTTACTGTTTGCGTGGAATATCTTTTCCCAACCTTTCATTTTCATCCTATTTGTGTCTTTGGGTCTAAGGTGAGTCTCTTGACACAGCATATAGTAGGATCATACTCTTTAATCCATGCTGCCCATCTGTGTCTTTTGTTTGACTGTGTTTTAGTTTGCTAAAGGCTAAGAAGGTAATATACCAGAAATGAGTTGTCATTTACAATGGGAATTTATTAACTTATAAGCTTATAATTCTAAGGACATTAAAGTATCCAAATCAAGGCATCAGGCACCTTGTCTTCCCAGCTCTGTTGCTTTTAGCTTCTGGCTGCTCTGTCTGTGGCTTTCTCAGCTCCCATAGGTTCTGTGTGTGCTTCTGTGTTCTGCTGATTCCAGCCTCTGGCCTGTAGCACTCTCTCTCTCAACCCCTGGGGATTTCTTTCTAAACTCCTGTGTTTCTCTGCAGCTTTTTTTCTTAGTATATTCCTCCTGTTCATAAAGGACTCCAGTAAGAGGATTAAGACCCACCCTGAACTATGCCTTACTGAAGTAATTTAATCAAATGGTTCTTGATGGAATCTAATCTATTCAAAGGGTCTCATCTACAATAGGTTCATACCCACAGGAATGGACCAATTTAAGAACATAATTTTCTGGGGCCCACAAAAGCCTCAAACTACCACAGGGAGTTTAATCCATTAACACCCCAATGTTATTACTGTAAGGGCAATACTACAACCATTTTGCCCTTTGGTTTTTATATGCCTTGAGAGTGGACGATGGGCACCACCAGGCACCAGGAACAAGCTATTCACAGTTCTTTACCACAGTTTCTCAGCCTCTTCCTCCTGCTCTTCCCTGGCTGTTCTGCAATGCTCCCCTGGCCTCCAGAGCCCCAGAAGAGTTGTTTTAGAGACTTCCTGCCTGTCTACTAGCTATTTGGGAGGAATCCTGGAGCCCCCTATTCTGCCATCTTCCCAGAAGTTCTCCTCTAAATGGCCCTAGTTTCAAATGCCTGCTCTGTTGATTC
>JAQZBX010103860.1:0-11014 GCA_029593785.1 Cabassous unicinctus | reverse complement strand
AGTGGATGGGGGGTGATGGTGGTGCAGGGATGTGAGTGGAGTCAACAGTGCTGGAATGTGAGGGTGAGCAGGGTTGGGGGTGGGTGGGTTGGACTATCCATGGAACTGAGAGGAGGGCTGGAGGAAAGAACCAGTGAACTCTGAGGAGGTGCAGGTCCATGGTTGAAAATATAGTTGTGGAAATATTATTCTGGTGACTATGGAAGGGGAAGGTCACTGGTGATGGGTGTCAGTGGTGGAAGTATATGTGGGAAAGGGTGCACCTGTGGCATGCTTCTACAGAATATGAATGTGTTCATATTGTCATAAGGTGTTATCTCAGTGGGTGGAGACCCACACAATAACCAACAAAATATTAAATTCCCATCCTGGGAGGTCCTGCTACATTCTCTCATAGAGTGACAAGAATCTCTAGAGTCAATAGGCAGTGCCTTGTCAAAGAGGACAGACCAATCCACCAGCCCCTTGATATCAATTCTCGTATTTATGAACCTTATTGTAAAACTGAAACAGCCTAGTAATATATATTGCCTAAGAGTTACCTCCTGAAAACCTCCTTGTTACTCAAATGTGATCTCTCTCTAAGCCAAACTTACTCAGCATATAAGTCTTTCCCCACTCCCTCCTGGTGTGGGATATGACTCCTGGGGACAGGCCTCCCTGGCACCAAGGGATTAATACCAAGCATGAACTAGTAATGCATTTGGAAAAAGACCTTGACCAAAAGGGGAAAACATTAAATACAAAAGAGTTTTCACAACCAAGAAATTTCAAAGTGAGTCAGGAAGTCATCCCAGGCATTACACTTATGCCCATCTCAGGTGGATCTCACTAATTGCCACATAAATAATACCTCAAACAGGGATGCTCTTGAGGGCTCTAGAGACATCTGGACACTATAGGCAAGGCACACAACCCGAGGAAATCAGCCCCCTGTCAGTGGGCCTTACCTTGGAATATATATGTTAACCTATTTCCCCAGGTAACAGAGTTAGACTCATTTATAATTGTCCTACACACGGATCTTCTGCCCTGATTATTTAAATCTATAATTAGCACTATACTCATTAAGTATATGTCCCAGAGACTTAAATCTTCAGTCTGTTCATATGCCAGATGAACCCTGAATCTCAGCAGAGTTGCAGCAAACACCTACGCTCCAGTTCATTGGACTTGCCTAGGATAACTAACAAAATGATAATGATGGACAATGCCCATCCCCAAAAAACAGAGAGTATCTACAACTGCAAGCAAGACAGTTCCATCCATCTGCTCCATGGGATTTAAGCCCCCTCTCAATCAGAAGCAGAGTAGGCATTACCATCCCAAAATCCTCAAGATTGAGAAATGAACAAACATAAGGGGGAATGAAACTATGGACCAAAGTAGACTTATTATTTTGGTAATGGAAGAGCTAGTAACATTGATATAAAGATAGTAGTCACCAGACATTCTGAGGGGAGGGTGAAGGAAGAATAGATGTAATATGGGGCATTTTTGTGACATTGGAATTGTTCTGCATGATATTGCAATGACAGATACAAAGTCATTTTTCATTTTGTCAAAACCTATAAAATTGTATGGTGCAAACTGTAAACCATAATGTAAACTATACATCATGGTTAGCAGCAATGCTTCAATATTTGTTCATCAATTGTAACAAATGTACCGCACTAATGAAAGATCTTATTAATAGGGGAAAATGTGAGAGGGGGAGGAGGTGGGGCATATGGTAATCCCCTGTGCTTTTTATCTAACTTTTCTGTAACCTAAAACTCCTTTAAAAATAAAGTTTTAAAAAAAGAGGAATAGAAAAAAAAAAAAAAAAAAAAAAAAAGGTGGGATTCAGGCACCACAGTCCCACATCAAATGCCTAACACGATGCAGCTTCTTCCTCCCTTAAAAATTGTTTTCCTTACACTTTTTTTTTTAGCATAGCAACAAACATTTCTTCCTAATATCCTTTATTTCTTTAGCCGTATTTTCTTTAAAAATTTTGAAGTGATTTAAGAGAGTTGTGTGATTATCACTGATTAATTGTCTTAAATCCTGTATCTCTTCAGGATATTTGGTTTGTTCTTGTGGCTGAACCATCTCTTCCTGTCTCCTAGTATGGGCTTGTAATTTTTTGCTGATATGTAGGCATCTGAATATGTTGGTGAATTTACTCTGATGGCTAATTTCTCTCTCTTGCCTATTTTTTCCACAGCTCTTCTTTGATATTTGGTCCAACTTATTCTTAGTCTTTAAAATTGCCCAGCTTAAGTTTTCAAAATTAGGCCAGGGACTGACTAGTGGGGCGCAGATTTTCTCTCAGGGGTTGGCTACAGAGAGTGCAGGTTTTGTCCATGCAATTTCCAGACTGGCCAACAGATGGCACTAGTCACCACACCTTTCCACAGGAGTGTTTCAGTCTCTGCCTTCCTGTGTTCTGTGCTCAATCTCCAGACTGGAGATTCAAAGTGGGCTCTGCTGGCCGAATTCACTGAAGAAAGCACCCAGATCTCCCCTCCCTTTTCCCTTGAAAGAGCTGTCAGGGAGGAAGATGTCTGTTCCCCTCTCAGTAGCTGCAGTGAGCCAGGTATTTTACCCCAGCTTAATATCTTGGGGGGTGGGGTGGGGGAGGAGGGGAGCCCTTCCCCACTGCCAAAGGGGCTTGGTAACTCACGTTTGTCATTTTGGCTTCTTTGTCTCACTGTCCCTCACCCTCCTGGGAGTTGTGTAGCACTGTCCTGGTCTGCTGACCCGCAAAACAGGTCTGTCGGACAACTTTTGGCTCTTTCTCTGTTGTTTTTGTGAGAGCATTCAGCTCTGCCTGTTAGTCCACTGCCATCTTCCCACAATCCCTTCCACTTTTTATCTTTTTACCTTGCTTTTAAAATATAATGAACAAACCAGTTTCTATACTTACAAAAACAAACAAACAAACAAACAAACAAAAAAACACTAATCTGAATAGGGCAGCCTAATGAATGAGTTAACTAATTAGCATTTTGAACACCTACTATGTGTCAGGCACCATGTAAGGTTCTGGGGATTCAATAATGAAATGAGAGACACAGCTCCTGTCCTTTAATAGCTTGTAGATACACAGGCAGGATACCCAAAAAATAACTGTGATGGTTAATTTCATGTATCAACTTGGCTAAGCTAGGGTGTCTAGTTGTTCAGTCAAGCAAGCACTGAATTTATTACTGTGAAGACATTTTGTAGATGGCTTGTATCTCTAGTCAGTTGGTTGCATCTACAATTAACAAAGGAGACTGCACTCAGCAATGAGGGGTCTCTTCACCCAGTCTATTGGAGGTTTTAAACTACTGAGGATTTCAGTAGTTATAAAGAAGAACACTGAGGGGCCAACGGGTGGGTTGAAGGAGGGAAGCGGGTGAGCAAAGTCCCAGTGTGTGCTGCGGTGGCCCAGGTACCCTCCCCTTCTGGGCCTGAGGAGTGGTGAGAAGAGCTGGACCGAAAGAACCCAAACCAGTGGCGAGGAGCGGCTATCGTGCCCCAGCTCGGCCTTCCTCGACTTGGGCGTCCCAGGTCCATCAGCACACCCAGCTCCAGCCGCTCCCCCGGAGCCTGCCTCCAGCTCTTTGGAAGTCCTGGCGCCAGCCTGGGCCCTTGGCGGGGAGGATGACGGAGCTGAAGTCGGCACTGCTACTGCGAAGACAGCTGGCAGATGTTTTCAGTCCCACTTCTCACTACTGACCTTCCTCTTAGGACGGTCACTGAACAGGTGCTGGCTGGGGTTCTGCCCGGAAGATTAGCCTTCCCTTCTTCTCTGCAGCCTCCTCTAACTCAACAAAAATCCAGTGGAAGGCTTTTCAGCAGGTTTAATAGATGACAATGATCTCTACCAAGAAAAGTCCTTATTATTGGTCCTCCAGATACTCTTTATGAAGGAGGTATTTTTAAGGCTCATCTCGCTTTCCCAAAGGATTATCCCCTCTGGCCTCCTAAAATGAAACTCATTACAGAAATCTGGCATCCAAATGTTGATAAAAATGGAGATGTGTGCATTTCTAGTCTTCATGAGCCTGGGGAAGATAAATATGGTTATGAAAAGCCAGAGGAACACTGGTTCCCTATCCACACTGTGGAAACATCATGATTATTAGCATCATCTCTATGCTGACAGGCCCTAGTGGAGACTCACCTGCTAATGTTGCTGCAAAAGAATGGAGGGAAGACAGAAATGGAGAATTCAAGAGGAAAGTTGCCTGTTGTGTAAGAGAAAGTCAAGAGACTGCTTTTGAGTGACATTTATTCAGCAGTTAGTAACTTCGCTTATTTCAGGGTCTCCAACTGAGAAACATGGCACTGTTTTTCCTGCACTCTACCCACCTATCGCTGGACTTCTGATGTAGCTAGTTGGCAAACACTGGCTGGAACTGGGCTGTGATAAAACATGCCAGTTATTAATGCTGACAAGAGCCTAACAAGTGCCAATTTACAGATGATTACGCATTTCGAATTCTAATGAACTGTTTCAACCTTCAGGGAACAGTTGTAAAGACCTGTACATAGCACAACATGATCCGGATAATATATATACTGTTCCTTGTACATCCACAAATACACCTTATACCAAATAATGCTTTCTTGTAGTAGAATAAGAATGGTGTAAATTCTAAAAGATTTTAGCGGGTTTTCTTTCCCTATTCATTGTTTCTTATCCGTTTTAAAAGACTTTCTTAAAGCATGTCAAATGAAAAGGAATTAGGATTAAAAGTTTCCATTTAATTTCCTTTTAAACCATTGAGGCATCATTAAACTCTTTTCACTTATTAAAAAAAAAAAAAAAAAAAAAAAAAAAAAAAGAAAAAAAAAAGAACGTTGATCTCTACTCCAGCCAGCCAGTTTCTTTTAGGAAATTCAAAGTCACCTCCATCAGAAATCCTAGCTTGCAGGCTATCCTTTGGAATTCAAACTTTCCCAACCCTATGGTCACTTAAGCCAATTCCTATATCTCTGTTCTCTTTCTCTGGGGGACTGAGTGATATAGTTATCAAGAAGTAAATATCTACAAAATGTGATAACTGCCATTAGTGCAATAAATAGAGTGAAAGAGAACAGGAGGGACCTAGTTTGTATAAAGGTGTCAGAAAACCCAGCCAGGGAGGCCTGAATCACCCAGGATAGTGAGAAAAGCAAATCAGCACTTATTCTACATGCTGCTTTCACTGGGCTGCAAGCCAGAATTCCAACCCATGATGAGTAGCTATTTCCCTGAACTGAGTAATGGAGGAAGGGATTGGGAGGGCTATATACTGTCTCTCCTCAGAGATAGGTGTCTGCTTTAAGAGCCTGAATATTAGGAATGGTTAATTTAAAGTGGCATAAAATGGAGATATGAATTTGTATTTTGTTCTTGGTGCTGCAGAATAATCAGAAAGAATGAGAAAGCTCTGATGTAGCAACAACCACATCTTTGGCTCAAGGAAACCAGGGGTTTCCATTTTCCCCAGGGCAGAGTTAGGAAGCAGTTGTTGAAAATTACCTAGGCTGAAAGGAGCAAAAAGCAAAGTTGTTCAGAGGAGGATTCATTCAGGCATTTGAAGAGAAGCTTTACCTAAGGCTAGGCAGGCTCCAAGAATATTAATGGTGATGCAGTGAGGAGACAGAAACTTGAAGACAATGGCTGAGGGATGGTTCCAGTTATCTATTGCTGTGAAACAAAAAACAAAAAAGCATTTATTATATCTCACAATTTTCTGGGTCAGGAAATCAGGTACAACCTGACTGATTCTTCTGCACCATGTGGCACTAACTGGGGTCACTTGGTGGTATTCAGCTGGCAGCTGGGTGGTCTGCAGGGTCTCAAATGGCATCATTCCCATGCCTGGCTCCTCGGCAAGGATGCTTAGAAGGCTGGGTTCAACTAGACCCCTCTTCCTCTCCATAGTCTCCTGGGCCTTTCCACCAGGCTCTTCAGCAGGATAGTTGGACTTCATCTGGCTCTTTTGGGTTCCAAGAGCCCAAGATGGGAGCTGACACGGAATCACTTCTGTGTTCTATTGATCAAAGGAGCCATAGCTAGCCCAGATTCAAGGGGAGGGGAAATAGACACTGCCTCTCAATGGGGAAGAGTGTCAAAGAATTTGTTACTCTCTTTAATTCCTCACAATGTTCTTGGGAAGATTAGACAACAGGCTTTGGATCTCTTAGTTGTGGTCAAGATTCTCCAGGCTTAAGCTTGGCATAGAACCAGCTGTGCCATCCGCCTTCATGGAATGTGAAGTGGTTACTGGGATGGACTTTATAGCTCAGAGCTCAGTGCTGCCACCTGCTGCTGGTGAACGGTGCCATGCACAAGGTGCCTGGCTGAAGGCACAAGTGGAGACGATATTCCCTTTGCTAAATTGTGTATCCTTAGGCAGAACTGTACAGTTCTCTCCCTCAATAATAAAAATGGCTGTGGTTAGACCTGTTTTGATGCCTTCTGAAATGGTACAGAATGTTCTCACCTTGGGACTCCTGCCCAGCTCTTCATTCCCATGTCTCACTACATGTGTCCAATCCCATTCCATTTCCTCATTCTAGCCATGCTAATTGCTTTCAGTTTTCTGAATACACCATGTTATTGCACCCCTATTGCTTTGCTCCTATTCTTCCTGCATACCTATTTGTTTTTTTCAGCATTTAGCTCCTGTGTCATGTCTTCTGAGAAGATTTTTGTGTGCCTTTTTATGTATGAGAATGGATTTACTGACATGACTGTAACAATTCAGTGATATTTTTATACTGCAAAGCTTGATGTTACAGAATCTTTGTGGTGAACAGCATCATATACCTTAATTCTTCAAATCTAAGATACCAAATGCACTATTATTTTATGTACCACTGAGAAAGAAAAAGACTCTGCCCTTTAAAACATGGCATGCCATCAATTGTAAGATGCACTCTAATTTCATTTTATGTGAAAAATGCAAAACTGATAACCTGTGGTATAACCTATAAAAGTCAATGTGAATGATAAAGAATTGGTTCCCTGGGATCACAAGATTAGGATATAGTTAAGAGAATAAAGAAATATACAAATGTTCCCTGGTGAAATTGGCTAAGCACAGGAGGATAATAGAACCTAGAAGGCCCTGCTTTGCCCTTGGAAAGCAGAAGAGAGGCAGGAGCCATTGTCCTATGGTTCTTGGTGGTTTTCTGTTGGTTGATAAAGTAGTAGAGGTGCCAGGGTGCAGTCCCTGGCTTCAAGGTGACCACAGGCAGGTGTGCTGGTGGCTAAATTCACTGTCCTGACATCTAGCACCTGCTTTGTACTTGTGAAGATTTGCTGTGGTGTGGTAACTCGGTTTGAGAATCCAGGGCATCGAGTAGAGGCCATTGCTTCCTGATTCCAGGATATCATAGCTACTGAGATATGTTTTTGAAATCAGAGCTTCAGAGGCAGCCTCCTGAGTCCCAGCTCGCTGACTGTGAAAGCTTTTGGAACTCCTCCAGTGAGTCAGTTATGCACTGTTTTCAGAGCCATTCCTGGAGGTTTAGTTTAGATTCCACTCTTCTTGCCCTTCCAGTGATTTTCTAAGCACCTCTTTCTTTGTATAGCTTTTGCTTAAAATGCACATAATGGTGCTGTACAATAAAGAACTTGGCTGATCTTTGTCCTCAGTTCATGGGAGATACCCTCTAAATCTTTGGAATTCCCCATGATAGGAGTACCTTTAATATTCATATTGGGTACCCAGATCACACCTGAGAGTTTATGCTCATAAGATAACTCAGCACAGGACCTGGTCACACCAGAAAGACCAACCATGTGATTAGCCTGTTGGGACTATGAGCCACCATCTTCTTAGCCCTACCTCCCAGGAGGGGAGAGAGGCTGGTTGAGTTCAATCACATAAACATTGATTCATTCAATCGTGCCTGTGTAATGAAAGTCCACAAAAACTCTGAACACAGAAACTCTGGTGAGCTTTCTTGATTGATGATATACATTGATGTGCTGGAAGGGTGATGCGTTCTGACTCCATGGATGGAGAGAGGACATGGGAGCTTCATATTCGGGGACTCTCCCAGACTTCTCTTAATGTGTCTTTCCTTATTTGTGTCCTTTTTACTATGATAAAAGTAATCCTAACTATAGTGCTTTCCTGAGTTCTATGAATCATTCTAGGAAATTATCAAACCTAGCCAGGTGGTCAGAAGTGTGGGTGATGCAGGAAACTCTGAACTTGTGGCTAGTGTCTGAAGTACTTGTAGGAACTGTGCTTTTTTTTTTTTTTTCATTTTAAAAACAATTTATTGAAGTATATCATTCATACATGAACATACAGAAACAGTAAGTGTATAGTAAAAGTCATAAACTTATGAAACAAACATGTATACTGTCATACAGGTTTCCCATACATTACCCCACCAAAATACCTTGCATTGTTGTGAAACATTTATAACAAATAATGAAAGAGCACCATCAAAGTATTACTACTAACTATAGTCCATATCTTACATTTGGAGTGTTTTTCCCACAACCAGCCCTATTATTTTTTTGTTCATAAACCATATAATTTATCTAAAGCGTACAACAATTGGCATTTGATATAATCACTGAGTTGTGCATTCATCACTTCAATCAATAGTAGAGCGTTTTCATTACTCCAACAAACAAACAAAAAAACAACAAAAAACCAAACCACTATCATACTCATATGCTAGTGCTACTAATTACAAATCCTATGATGTGCTTTCACCATTTCTATTCATTTCCAAACATTTACAAACAACTTTTTACCAATTCTGCACAGATTAAACTTCAGCTCTCCATTCTCTACATTCTACTCTCTAGTGACTTATATTCTAGTTAATAACTCCATGATATTGCTCAATATATTTAGATCATAATAGTGAAATCATACAATATTTGTCCTTTTGTGCCTGGCTTGCTTCACTCAACATAATGTCCTTCAGGTTCATCCACATTATCATATGCTTCACAACTTCATTTCTTCTTACAGCTGATGTAACAGTTTGATATTATTTATGAATTCCAATATTGATTATGTTTATAAACTGGTCTATTCCTCTGCGTGTGATACCCTATGATTCTATTAAATACAAAGATTTTACATTTACTTGATTAAATCAAGATTAGGACTTTGGTTTGACCACATCAGTACGGCATGACTCAGAGTTGAGTCCCTGCCCCCTTGATGGGCGATATAAACGGACACTCATTCAAGAAGACACACAGAAGATACAAGGGAATAGAGAGAGCTCCATAGATGCCAGAGAGAGAACTTTGTCAGCTTCGATCCAGTGGTCCTAGCAAAAGAGATGAGTCATTCACCTGATAGTTTACAGCTAAACTTGTGAAGAGACCAGAGCAGCTGAGAAGGCCAGAAAGAAACAAGCCCTATGCCAGCCTGTAGCTGAGAAAGAGGAAGGTTGAACCCTTGCAGAGATTGACAACCATCTTTGGTGAGAAAATACCTCTTATGGTATCTTGAGTTTGACTCTTTAGGGCCTTGTAACTGTAAACTTTTACCCCCAATAAATACCCTTTATAAAAGCCAGAGATTTCAGGTACTTTGCATCAGCATCCATTTGGCTGACTAATACAGCTGAATAATATTCCATTGTTTGTATATAGCACAGCTTGTTTATCATTCATCAGTTGATGGACACTTGGGTTGTTTCCATCTTTTGGCAATTTTGAATAACGTCACTATGAACATTGGTGTGAAGATATCTGTTCATGTTACTGCTCTCAGTTCTTCTGGGTCTATACCTAGTAACAGTATTGCTGGGTTATAAGGTAGATCTATATCTAACTTCTTTAGGAACTGCCAAATAGACTTCCACAGTGGCTGTAGCAATTCTACATTCCCATCAACAGTGAATAAGTGTTCCTATCTTTCCATATCATCTCCCAAACTTGTAGATTCTGTTTTTATTTTTAATATTGGCCATTCTATTAGGTATGAAATGATATCTCATTGTAGCTTTGATTTGCATTTCTCTAATAGCCAGTGATGTTAAACAATTTTTCATATATTGTTTTGCCATTTGTATTTCTTCTTTAGAAAAATGTCTGTTTAGGTCTTTTGCCCATTTTTTAATCAGATCATTTGTCTTTTTATTGTTGAGTTGTAAGATTTCTTTATATATCATGGATATTAGACCCTTGCTGGATGTGTGATTTCCAAATATTTTCTCCCATTGAGTAGGCTGCCTTTTTACCCTCTTCACAAAGTCCTTTGAGGTGCAGGAGGGTTTAATTCCCGCCCCTCCCAAGATGGCTCCCTTGTCTGTCTGTTCATTGTTTCCGCTTGTTGTCTGTTCATTGTGTCTGCTCGCTGTCTGCTTGCTATATCTGCTTGCTGTGTCTGCTAATTGCTTCAGCTCGTTGCATCTGCTCATCTTCTTTAGGAGGCACCAGGAACTGAACCCAGGACCTCCCATGTGGGAGGCAGGCCCCCAACTGCTTGAGCCACTTCCACTCCTGTATTAGTCAGCCAAAGGGGTGCTGATGTAAAATACAAGAAATTTGCTGGCTTTTATAAAGGGCATTTATTTGGGGTAGAAGCTTACAGTTACCAAGTCATAAAGTGTAAGTTACTTCCCTCACCAGAGTCTGTTGCTGTGTGTTGGAGCAAGATGGCTGCTGATGTCTGGAACAGTTCAGGCTCCCTCTTCCTCTCTTGGCCCTGTGGTCCCAGCTTCCTCCAATATCAGCTGTAGGCTGGGGTAAGTCTTGTGTCTCTCCTGGGGCTCATTCCGCTCTGGGCTCAGCTGCTCTGTTCTCTCCACAAGATCAGTTGTAGACCATCAGGTACAAGGCTCATCTCTCTTCCTGGGCTCCAGGATCAAAACTCCAAAACTCTGTCCTCTGCCATGTCTTTTCTCTGTGAGTCCCTGCCCACCAAGGGGGTGGGGCTCAATGGCCTACTGACCTGGCCCAATCAAAGTCTTAATCATAATTTAATCAAGTAAGAGTGAAACCTCTGAATCCAACACAATCTAATGTACCCAGAGGAACAGAACAATTAACAAACATAAT
>JAQZBX010103859.1:0-11013 GCA_029593785.1 Cabassous unicinctus | reverse complement strand
TTGCCACGTGACCCTGCAATACCACTACTGGGTATATACCCAGAAGAACTGAGAGCAGTGACACGAACAGACATCTGCACACCGATGTTCATAGCAACATTATTCACCATTGCCAAAAGTTGGAAGCAACCCAGGTGTCCATCAACAGATGAATGGATAAACAAACTGTGGTCTATTCACACGATGGAATATTATGCAGGTGTAAGAAGAAATGAAGTCGTAAAGCATATGGCAACATGGATGAATCTGGAGGACATTATGCTGAGTGAAGCAAGCCAGACACAAAAGGACAAATACTCTATGAATGCATTACTATGAACTAAATATATTTTGTAACAAATTGTTTGATCCACACACACACACACAAAAAAATTATATGTATCTATTACATTTAATGGAGAAATGTATATATGTATTCATCTGTGTTTACTTTTTAGTTTTTTAATTGTTTATATTTTCGATTATTAAAGGTACAAATAAAGTTAAGAAAAAAAAAAACCTCTTATGTAATTAATGATATTCCAGATGTAATAACTTACTAAGAAGACTGAGAGGCAGAATGAGAAGAGTAGCAGAAGAAGGAGCACAGGAATGTTGGGGGAGTGGATCTATAAGAGAACAGCTTAGGAAAAAGGCCCTGTGTCAGGGATCCTGTAATGTTTAGGGAATTAAGAGAAGGCAGAACATTTTCCATCAATCACTGTACTATCTGTGCTACCAAGTTCCTAGCTTCTGCCTGTACCTTCTCACTATTTAACAATGTGTTAAAATATGATAGCCTAACAATAATTTAACTAAAATTATTTAATGCTCATTAAAGTGATGCAAGTTTTTCTGTTTGAATTGTCAGTTGTTTCATATTTTTCTGCTCACTTACTACAACTTGAGAATTTTAATGTATTATCTATTAAAATTAGCAAATTAATGTACTAGTCTTGTGATTTACATTTATGTTACTCCCCTATTCATTTTCTTATTTCACCAGTGATTTCTTCATAGGAGATATTAGCATGTAAAAACATATTAGTATGCAAATAAGTGATATCTTATTTTTTGTGTGTCTTTTAATTTAATCGTTGATTTTTGAAGAACATTTATTCATATTTAAAAGACTGTACTGAATTTATTTGTTTTCCCTGAGACTGATCTGTAGTAGAAATATTCCTGTTGGCTAAACCAAGCAGGGAATTGTTTAATGACAGGGGCTCCCTCTTTGTAACACTGGTTAGTACAGACATAAAAGGGCAACGACCCATTTGCTTATATCTAAGTATCTTAAGTAAGTTCATGATTTCAGCTATACCAAATGTATTTTTACTTTTATAATATTCATGCACATGCACTCATTGGTAAAGTCTTACCATTTTTAGTAGAATAGTATTCTTCCCTGGCTGGTCTTTGTTTAACAGATTGAGATAAATACCTACTCTGGTATGTGGGAATATTCTCTTAGCACTGAACTATGTAATTCTCACTATTGTTTAAATGACCTCAGCTATTAGGATGCTTTTCTCAGAAGCTTAGAACTTACAATACTGCATATTAAATCTCATTTTCAACTCAGTCTGATGAGGTTTTATACAAACGTGTACTGCCTTTTATATATCTATCATGTTCTGCATGTATTTGAGTTAATTTAAAATTCATTATGATTTGAAAAATCATGAGAAATGGATCTTAAGAGCCATTTGTTTTTCTCCTGTTTTGTTTATATCTATATTTCAGTTTTTATCAGTTATTTAATTCATTCAGCACATATTTGTTGACTACTAATTATGAACAGAAGCCTCTGCTAGTCATTCTTATCGGATTTACAGATGGATATAAGACTTTATTCTTAGTCTTAAGGAGCTTACAGTATAGTAAGGGCATAAAGACAGGTTCATAAATAAGTAATATACAAGGTAAAAAAAAATACCAAAATGCTGTATAGGAGATTTCAAAGAAAGCAATGATTACTTTTTTCTAAGATAGGGATAGTCTAAGACAGACTTCACAAAGAAGTAGCATTTTTAGGCCAGACTTTGAAAGATGAATAGTCAGATATGTGCAAATCAGAAAAATGCTATTTATTCCTAGGCAGGGGTTCAGAATAAGTAAAAAATTTATGTAGGAAAGTCCTAGGCATATAAGAGAATCTGATTTGTCTTATATTGAATGAAAGTGTATGGAGATAATACAGGCAAGGTTAGTTGGGGTGAGATAATAGATGACCTTCAGTTAAATTTATATGTGCATATTCAATTATAAATCCATATTTATAAATATATTAAACATTATTTTTCTTTTCTTAAAAATTGTTTTTGGTTATTTCCATGTTGTGGAATATCTGCTAGAGGAAAAGTTGTAACCTTTTACTGAATTTTATGTACTAATGTTAAAATAGGAGAAAGTTTTCAAGTCTGTTCTATCAGTGCTGGTGTCCAGCTTTTAATCATTTGTTCTCCTTCTTTAAATGTTTTACTCTGCTGTAATGTAGTTTTCATATTGAAGGTAGTTTAATAATTGTATTATCTCTTAAACATATGTAACATAAAATGCTATTTTGATGTGTAAATAAAATTAGAAATTTGTATAAAAGTAAAGGTTATTAGTGGTTTATTTAACTCTCCCAAATATTTTATTCAGTATGTTAGTAAAGTTTCAATGTCCACTTTTTTTTTTCGAGTTTTTTTCCATCATAAAATAGGTACATACTCATTTTTTCAAAAGTTTAGATTATACAGAAAAAAGAAAACTGTTCCTCTGTTTCCGTAAGAGTTTATTTGGTGTATTTTCATATAATATGTTTGAATACATTTTTAGGCAGAATAGAGAATAATGGCAGTAGGTTATTTTTTGTGTGTACTAAGAATAATTAGAACTGATATTCCTACTTTAAATTATCTTCCTGCATTAGTTTGATTAAACAGTTTTAAAACTTTAACTAAAATATTGCTTCCATTTAAATCATAATGTATTAACCTGAAATTAACTAATACATGAATGAAAGCATTGCATATTTTTTCAATTTGTAAAAGTGCTTTGTCCCAGAATCATTCTTTATGCTTATTTTATTCCCCTTTTAAACTACTTAAAACATAGTGGAGACACATAAAATCTTCAAGGAGAAGGAAAATTTTCTGCCATTTAGTTATGAAGAGTTGTGGTTATTTGACAGTTTCAGCACACATACAATTATGTTTGCAGTCTCACCTGAAGAAAAAGCATGCAGTAATTTGGTAGGACCAAAGATTTAGAAAGACAACATAAGATCCTTCCTTTGATTCACAGTTTGTTTATGAAGGATCTCCATTGTGCCAAGCCCTGGAATTATGACCCCTGTCTTCAGGATGCTCACAGCCTAGTTAACAGATCTGAACAGAGAATTCTGGGGATTGACATTAGGCCCTTGTAAGTACAAAACACATAATAGTAATGCAGAAGACTTCTACCTGACAGAGAACAAAATTATTGATGAGGCTCACCAAAAAACCAGGAATTTCTATTGATCTTAAGATTTTGGTGTTAAAATTAGAGTAATGAGATAAATAAATAAACCAACTAGCAAATATACATTTATATATATATATGTCTGTGTGTGTGTGAGTATGTGTGTATATAAAATGCAGCAGGACAAAACTCTTTGTTCCAGTATCTAGAAAATACAAAAAGAGAAATTTAACTAAAGAATGAGAAAGGCAGGAATAAATGGAGAATGGCTTCTTTTGACTATTATAAACCTATGTAGAAGGAAAATATCTCTGTTCTCAATAGTATACAAATGTAAAGTTTTTGTTTATGCTTCATGCTCTGAATTTATTTGCACAGATATTAGTTTTGGAGTAATGTGGGGTTTTTTTTAACACTCATTACATGCCTTTCTCAAGGTAGCCTCTGAGATACTGTTTGATTATCTGATACCTGTTCATTGTGTTTCTTCATGCAAAATTATTTTCATAAATTAAAATACATTGATTTTTGAAATTCCACTAGATTAAGTAAATTCTTCTAAACTATTTAGTTAGTGTGTTCCTGGTCCATGAAGTAGTGCAAGAGATCTAGCCGTCATACTCATCTTTGCCTATGCTACGGCTTATAGATCTTGAAGCCCATTTTAAAGGAGGTGGTAGTTTAAAACTTATGTTCAGTAAGCATTAAACAGGTTTAGGCTAACCAATTTTCCATTTTATAAAAGTGATTCCTGTTTTTGAAATGATAATAAGAATAAGAATTTTCATGGCTTATACAGAATTATTATCTATTTTGGCATTTGATTAAAAATTTTATTTTGTATGTAGGACACCATTGCATTGACTGGATTTGTTGTTTTGTCATCATTTTCATCTACGAACAGAGATGCTAAACAGTCCTTATTTTTGAAAGCATTTGAAGACTTCAAGTCAACTGTTTATGTAAGTATACAGCTGTTAATCTTTAAGCATATTATGGTTTTAATGAGCTACAATGGTGGAATAGAAGTATTTCTGCAAATCTGCAGAGAAATTACCTAGTCTGACTGAATTATTTTAATTGAATATTTTAAATTTAGAAATATAACTTTTTTTCTTGGCTTTATGTTTAGAATGACCACAGATACAAAAGCAAAATCCCTTAAAGATACTTAATGAAATTTTTAAAAATTGCATGGATGCTCTAAACCTTATCCTGTTCTTTGCAAGTATATCATAGGTCTCTTTGATGGTATATTTGATTTCACCTTCAATTGATCAAGTGCCTCTTTTTAGGTAAAAGTGGTTTCCTATTTTATTCTTTGTTAAGACGATTATTCTTTCTCGCCTCTTATCTCTCTCCCTTTTTCTTATACACGCATTTGAAAACTGCCTGTTTGGTCAGGGCTGCCTGTATTGGGCCAGGCCATGTGCCTATAGGCCAATATCTGTCTGGTGTTTTCTCATATGCACAAAGGTGCTTTGTGGTCTAGCAGTGATCCTGTGTTTGTTATTAAATTTTCACAAAGTAGACTGCAAATGGAGATTTCCAGCTAGATCACTGCATCATTTCCTTTTCTTTTTATTTCTGATAAAGTCATGATTCTCTTAACTAAAAAAATCTTGAATATTAGCTCTGATTATCGACTTCTTTTGGACTGATTATTCTTTTATAATTAATCTTCAGAACTAAATATTGGTATACTTCAAATTTAGTCTCTAAGAATTCTAAACTTGCTTAAAGCACATTTTCATTTGATTGTTTAGCTTTAATTTTTTCAGTTGCTTTAGCTCAGAAAAGTTTGCCTATGTCACTCTTAATTGCAGGTAATAACCTTATGCTAGTCAAGTGAATTTGAAGGTTATATGGTACAGATTGTTTGTATAAAAATAAGTCCTCTTTCTCTCTTTTTTTTTTTTTTCAGGTTTATGTTAAATCTGTAAGAGATTTTTTGACAGAATCTATGTCTTTGGTAAGATGATATTCAGCTTTTATATATAAAATGTTTGCATGTAAATGTATAAATTTGATCTACTTCGTAGTCTGATTTTGAAATAGTATTGATACAAAGGAAACCATAATCGCTATTTTTTTTTATATCTGGTTATGTTTCATTCAAATTACATATTTACTTAATAACTAATATCTGATTATTTTGCTGTCTGAAACATCTGATATTTTGTACCCTATGAAGACAATGGGATTTTATCAGTTTTAAACTCTAGGCAAGTTCATTTTTTTATGTTTGCATTTAAACATTTTTATTGTTGAATTGTGACTTGACAAGTTATATAATTTTAAGTAAAGATATTTCTTTATTAAACTTGTGATATATTTGCTTTCTTTACCCCCCCCCCCTTGTTTCATTTTCTGTAAAATTATGTTATTTCATAGCAATAGGAAGGTTCCCATTTTTACCAGTGGGCTACTTGTAAATGAGTGAAACTGGAAAGAAGGTAAAATATTGATAAAATTTACTATAATGTTTATATTCTACCTTTGTTCTTAAACCTTTAGTTTCTTATGGACAAGCAGAGTCCAGGACTTTTCAGTTTCTTATGACAATGACTAAGAGATACAGATTTTAAATCTCAGTAATAGTATAATTTAAATTTGCTTTTTGGGGAAACTGAACCAATGGAAGGATTGATGCACTTTTAAAAAAATGTGAAATAGCCTTGAGTATTAATATTTTCTTAAAATTGTTACATATTGGTCAACTTCAAATTTGTGATACATCTGTGAACCAGTAAATAAGGCAGAAGTAAATGAAAAAGCTGCTGAACATGGCAAAAATAATTTTTCACAAAGTCCAAGTATTTAAACTATTAAAATCTCAGGCATAGATTTATTTGACTTTATTTTCTTTATTCTAAGATGCACATTTTGCACAGTTTCACATTTTTAAACAACATGTGTTGATTGCATGCAATTGATAAGAAACAATTTCTAGTTGTTGCTAAGATTCTTGTTGTTTTCCTGAAAAGTAATTATGTTGAGGTTTGTCTTTTTTTCCCTGAAAAGGTATTATTAAATGACTAGGACATCTTAGGATCAGAGGTGTTGTTTTTTGTTGTTTTCTTTATTTTAACTAATTTTATTTAAAATTTTTAAAATATATGAATCCTCTATACCCATCAAGCAACAGCTTCCCTTTCACCCCTCCCCATAGTCCCTGGTAACCTGTCATCTACTTTGTCTTTGTGAATTTGCTATTTCTAGATATTTCATATAAGTGAAATCATACAGTATTCCCCTAACATACATTGCTTATTTCAATTAGCCTAACGTTTTCAAAGATAATCCATATTGTATCATGTCTAAGAACTTCATTCTTCTTATGGCTGAATAATATTCCATTGTGTGTATGTACTGTGCTTTGTTAATCCATTTATCTGTTGATGGACACTTGGTTGTTTCCACCTTTTGGTTATTGTGAATAATACTGCTATGAACAGTAGTTCACAAGTATATATATTTGAATCCTTGTTTTCAGTTTCTTTGGATATATACTGTGGGGTGAAATTGCCAGGTCACATGATAATTCTATATTTAAGTTTTTGAAGATTCACCATACTGTTTTCTACAGTATCTGTAGCATTTTGTATTCCCAGTGTTTTTAGAATTTCCAAAATACGGTATTTTGTTCTCCAGTAATGGAAAGGTGGCCTTTGTCAAGCTACTTAGGGTAATCAGTTCATCTTATATTATCTCCATGATTCAGAAGCATTGACTGACCCAGTTAGTTGATCTGAAGAGCTAACATAAACTAGCCCCTATCTTCCTGTCCACCCTAATCTTGTTATCATATTTGATCATTATACTCCAGCCATGCTGATCTCCTAGATTTTCAAACTGCTTATTTTTTTTCCTCTGCTTAGAACACTCTTATCTTATCTCACCCCAACTTCTGTATTTTATTTAATTGGTTCCTTCCTTTACCTATCATCTTCTCAAAGGGGCTTCCCAAGACAACCCTATTTAAGTAGTCTTCCCCCTTTTATGGTCTGACTTTCTTTTAGTGCAGGGATATTTGCATTTTGTTCACATCTTCATTTTCAACACCCTGTGTGACTCCATTGCTGAATAAATGAATGAATGAATTGAATTAGGCAGCTAGGTGTCTTTTCTCTCTTAAGGCCTATATTGTCTGCTACACTTAATTTTGCCCATCAATTAGCTTCCTGCATAGTGTGTAGATTACATCTAATTTAACGTGGTGCTCTCTTTTTCTTGGTCCCATTGGTCAACTTGCTAAGTAGTTTTTGATAATGCTGTCAGGTTATCATTAGTTTATTGTGAGCCTGTGGTTTTCTCATGAATCTCTTAATATTTTAGTTCAAGTGACTGTCTTGACCTGTTTTTGCCCAATACTGTAGCCATTAGTTAGTTTGGCTATTAAAGTTAAAATTTCAGTTCATCATTTGCACTTGTCACATTTAAATTGTTTAATAGCCACAGTGCTGATATAGAACATTCCCATTGCTGTGAAAAGTTCTAGAGGACAGTGCTGTTATAGATTTGTTAGTGTGCAATGTAACTCTTCATCAGGTATTCCCATAATAAGATGCACTAGATACTTTTATCAGTCTGAGTTTTGATAGGATGCCATAAATACTGTATGCCTACTATGGTCATATATATCAGACACACAAACTCTTTGTTCAGCCATGTGAAATTATTTTCAGATATCTGATCATGTCATGTGGTCTCCATTTCTTGTACATGATATTCTCAAATGTGTTACTTGTCTTTCAATATTTAGATTTCTTTCCTCCTTCAGAAAGCCTTTCCTTCCTACTCTACCTACCCTACTCTCATTACATGCTCCCTAACACACATTCATCTATTAAGCTCAAACTGGTTTGGGTGCCCCTTTCCTTCTGCAATCCTTTCTTATGAAATACTTGTATTTTATTGTATCATCAAGGGAGATAAATTGGCTATTCAGGTAGGGCTTAAATGGGAATCATTACATAAGCTTGATCACCATTTTCCCAAGTGTGATAAATTTAAAATTGATCGGACTCACTCCAGAGTACATATTTATATTAACTAAAATTATAAGGGAAAAATTAAGAAGCAAAAACTTCAATTTATTTATTTGTAATGGGGGATGTAACTTAGCTGCTATGTACACATACACTGATTTACATGGAAACCAAATTATAATCAAGAAGCTGCTTGTTGGTTATAGCAAGTACTGTTACTTGGTTGACCATAATCACTAGGGTCACTGAGCTGTGCTGGGACTTTTCCATTCATTGCTACATTAGGGAGATACTTGTCAAGACAGAATATTGGGTTCACTTTCAGCTGAGCATATATACCTTTTCTTTTCTGGTCCATATGCTGACCAGTACTCTTCTTTCATCATTCATGGGCTACAACTTACTTTTCTATTAAGATGTGATTAGATTTTCAAGCCTTGCTCTTCTGTGTTTGACCTAAGTGATCAGCCTCCTTAAAAAAACTAATTGATTTTTATTTGATTTTTAATATTTTGACTCCCAGAGGGATAAGTAACCTAATTTCCAGTTGGAGGTGGGGATGGGTGGAGCCACCTGACTGAAACCTTTTAAGAACTGGTTGTTTCTGTTAATATGTAGACATAGTCTTATATACCACTTTGCCATTTCTTTTCAAAGTTATGGACATTTACTTCAGAAAATAATCATTCTTTTCTTTTCATTTACTATTTCTAATCTCTTTTTACAAACATTATGAGCCAAAACCTGGGTCTGTTTAGGTCTAAGTAAAATCATTATAGCAGTGTAGAATAAAAATGAGAATTATATACCATAAATTTTGAAGTGATATTAGTTAAGGTTAACCAAAACCAAACATCTTAAACTGCATTTCTTAGGATTTGCTCTATGTGATACCATTAGATATTAAGCCCCCAAATATGATTTCTTGGTGAAATATTATTTGGGGAAATACTGACTTAAAGACTGCTAGAATGATTTAACTACTGCAGGGCCACTTGTCTATAATATGCTAATAGCTCTTGGGAGTCTTCTAGATTGAAAAATTTTCCTAACTTTACTAGACCATGGCACTCTTTCTTCATAGAACCAGCATTCTAATTGCCCTTTCGGGAATTCTAGAAATGTCTCATTATACCAGGTCGTCTACCTTTAGAAACTCTAGTCTTAGATTTTTAACAGTGAAGATGTATACATTTCTTATTTCTTATTCTATATTTCTTATTTTGTTATTGCTTTAGCTTTTACATTAATTGCTCGCATTTAGTAATGTAGTTTTCTACTTTTTATTGAAAATGTATTATGTTTCAATTATATTATAGATTAATTATACTTTTATGGGCTGGCGTGCAAATTATACCATTTATAAACAAAATTATTTTGAAGGAAATCTATCAAATATCAAATAATTGATATAAATTGTGCGTTGCCTTCTTTCAGGCTACAGCTTTTTTTTGACACTTTAAAAGGATAAAATATAATCATGGATTTGCAAATTTACAAATTGATCATAATGTGACTCTAAAAAATAATTACTTAATATTGAGGTATCAACTGTCTTCTCATCCTTTAGGTTCCAGCAACTCATTATACTTATACACCCCTGAATCAACTTAAAGGTGGGACAATTGTCAATGTCTATGGTGTTGTGAAGTTCTTTAAGCCCCCATATCTTAGCAAAGGAACTGGTAAGTATTAAAATTGGTAGAATTTTTAATGGACTTGCCCTGTTTTTTTGGTTCCAGGAACACAGTTCCTTCAGTTCCCAAAGTCTTAGATTATAAGTTAAATTCTGATTTATAATTACCAAACAAAACAGATGCATTTTCTTTGGGCATTTTTATTTATACTATAAATATGATGTTTAGATTCTAGAGTCGAGAAAGGACAGCAAGAATAAATGAAAAAATTAGAAGTTTGACATTAGACTTCTACATCAGTTTGATACATATATACACTTGGGTTTGTTTTTTTTTTGTTTGTTTTTTGAACAATTTGCAACTCATGAGGAAAATTACCACAGATAGTACAATAATTGAACAATAGTACAATTAGAACCAATAAGTTAATTTAACAAAACTGTAGCATAAACAATCAGTATGCAAAAATCAAATAGAAGTGGAAAAATTATGCTTAAAATTTATCTGATTTATAATAACATTAAATCATTAATAAATTCAGAGTAAATTTGACAAAATATCTGTGATATCTCTCCATTGAAAATATAAAACCTTTCCAGGAAAAATGAAGACCTACTTAAATGCAGAAATATATGTTAATGGATTGGATGACATAATACTGTTAAAATGTCAGTTCTCCCCAAACTGACCAATGGATTGAGAATCTTGATCAAAATCCCAACTGTATTAGTCAGCCAAAGGGGTGCTAATGTGAAACACCAAAAATGGGTTGGTCTTTATAAAGGGTATTTATTTGGGGTAGAAGTCCACAGATACCAGGCCATAAAGCATTAAGTTTCTTCTCTCACCACAGTCCATTGCCACATGTTAGAGCAAGACAGCTGCCGGCATTTGCCAGGGTTCAGGCTTCTGGGGTTCCTCTCTTCCCGGGGCTGCATTTCTCTCCGGGCTTA
>JAQZBX010103858.1:0-11013 GCA_029593785.1 Cabassous unicinctus | reverse complement strand
AAACGAACCCGGGGCCTCTCATATGGTAAACGGGTGCGCTATCCATTGCGCCACAGCCGCTTCCTGCCGTGAGGTTGCTGCATCAGCCCACCGCACCGCTCAGGCCGGCGTGCCCTCACAAGGAGGCCTCGGGGCGCGAACCCGGGCCTCCCATATGGTAAACGGGGGCTCTATCCACTGAGCCACACCCGCTTCCCCAGTCTATTTCTTTTCTTCCTATATGTGTAGTAGTTTTAATTGAACAGTACTTTTGAGTTAGCTATGGCTAAACTTAAGGAAGTCTGATTAAAATAATGCTATCATTTAGTCTGTTACCCTAAAGTAGCATTTTTTTTTTTTTTTTCTTAACCAGGGCCTAGGTTCTGAATGCAAATATCTTCTATGAACTAATAAAGGCAACACAAGGGAGTGAAGGGTCATGTAGTAACAGAGCTTCTAAGAGAACCATCAGCCACTCTAGTAATTTAAATCTCAATTACTCTAATTTTCACTGTTGAAACTGATGTTTCCATTCTTCAACAATTGTATAACATTTAAAAACTCATAGTGAAATCACACATTCTGATTTTTAAAAAGCCATTCTAAGTTATACAGTCTATGGTAAGGTAAGCAATTTGCTAAAATTGCTAAAATTTGCTAAAATTTATTTTTAAACAAGTCTCATGTGGGACTTGAATGCAGACCCAAGCAATGTATATTCAATGAAGCCAATGAACCTTTTAGCCTCCTTTTCCCAAACAGTCAACTTGAACACAGATTTTTAAGATGTGCTACAGATGTACAAATTAAGGCAAGTAGCTACTTATAAAACTAAAATTTCATTGATCCAAGATGATATATTTACATTTTTACCCCACTGCCAGCTTTACACCTAGTTTGGTGAAAATTAATTATATTTACATGAAATCTATTACCTCTTCTTTCATCACTATCTTCTTTGCCACTAATATTTTTAGGGCAAACACAAAATATGATATATCGTCAAAGAAGTGGGTACTTTTCTTTCAAAATCATATTATGAAGAAAAAAGGTGTAAAAACAGCTCATTCTATCTCCTCTTTTTTCCTTTGCTTTTAACTTCTATTTGAATGTAAAATGTTTAATAATTACAAGTCAAATATCCTTTGATGACAAAAAAAAGTTTCCAATACTATCTTATAAGCTGAACTTGCAAATCACCAGAACAAAATAATAACTAGAAATAGTTCAACTTTGGATATGGTCAAGTGCCATTTTTTAACCAGGTACAGAATATGAAAATAAAATATCCCATGTTTAGCAATAGCGTTTTGTGTTTTTTAGTGAGATCTTTTCAAATTAATCTTTCAACAGTCATATTGAGAAATCCTAGTTCTTGTCAGTTCTCAAATTTAATGACAGCTTTTTGCATTTGTGATGTTCAGGATTAGAATAAGGTAATGAATGCACAATCTTAGCTAATTTAGCTTAACTTCAGTCCACAAAATTAATGCAACTGGATTCCTAGTGGAAAAGCTTTTTAAATTTAAAATTCTGTTTTGGATTTCTTAATTTGCTTTTCAAGATGTAATGCAAATTACCATTATAACAAAAAATTAAAATAAAGAGAAGAGCCCGTAGTGCTCTTCCCGGATGGTGAGGACTTTCTGAGGAAGAACCACTCCTTAGGCTGGGGCTAAGGCCAGTGACCTCAGCCTTGGCACCTGGGAGAAGTGTATTGGCTGAGGCAGCTGCCTGCCTGAGCCAGGAGTCACAGGCTGTCTTATTCCCCCAGGTTCTTCGCAGTGCAAGGCCATTCCTTCTGTCCTGTGTAATTTGCAGCCATTATCATAGAGATTAGATGTGGAAAGACTTGGCAGGTCACCTAATTTCCAAGCCCTTCATGCAGAATGCCCCTATTGAATATTTATGAGGCAGTTGTTAGCAGGCGCCTGTGGAAGCCAGCCTATTAGCAGTTGTGGTCATTTACCAGCACCTTGGGGGCAAACGACATCAAAAGAACCTTAAAACATAGGCATAAGTGGAAAAATAAGTAATGAAGGAATGCCATATTCTAGACATTTGACTGTCAAAGAGGTTTATTAAAAACTTCCATAGAAACTGTGCCCTCTTGTGTTTGGGGGTCAGTTGAAAGGGCTCTGAAGGATTCCTAGTAGTGGCTTCCTTTCCTTTTGTTTAGGAAAATTTCAAAACAGACTCTTCCCATGCCCGAGATAGAGCATGCTTCAAAAGCCAAAGGATTCTTGATTTAGGTACCATAAATGCAATTAATAGGAGATGGCACTGTACAAACTTGATTAACATAAGACAACATTCTTAGTATTCCCCTGGGACAATGAGAATTTTTGAGACATTTTGTGCAGCTACATAGCAGAAACTGGAGTGAGGATCTAGCATTATTTGATATATAGGATGCTTTGGATGCAAATCCAGATATCAGGCCCAAGTGGATGTGTGTTTATGAGGCTGGTGTGTGTCTGGAGAATCAGACTGTGCTGAATGCAAAGCCCATATAATCTAAGAAGCTGCCACTCTTTGCTGTTTTCAACATAATTCTAGGGATAAAAAGACAACAGAGAAGGAAAACAGGCTCTTCAGTCAAATAGAACTGTGTTTCAGATCTGCACTATACCTCCTACCAGTTAAGTAACTGCTCTGAGCCTGCCTTAGCCTCAGTTTCCCCATCTGTAAAATAGAAACCACAATACCTATTCATATGGATGTTAAAAGAGTAGATAAAACAAAGCAAGTAATCCCCTTGGCACCTCACAGGTCTTTAACAAATATTAGCTTCCCTTTGCCCTGTGAGCATTTCATACTTGCATTTAAATGTTTATTTCTAGAAGACAGAATATTCATGAATACAGCAAAAATTTTATTACAGGTAAAGCTGCATGGCTCTAAATGCAATCAAAATTTCAAAATATTTCTAACCCATTGAACAGTAGCTCAGTCTTTTTAAATGCCAAGCAATTAAAATTGTTTTTCTTCACATAACTCCTTGATATTAATAGCACCAAACCAATGCAAAATTTAATGCTGGAGAAGAGGCACTCTTGTATATCCTGTTTTCCCCACTTGAAGGAGATGAGAGCCTTGAATTTAACAACTTCCTCTCTTTGTAGAATTCTTGAAGCCACTCAAGATGCTCCTAAACACTAAAGAATTTGTAGATCATTTCTTCTTTTTGCCAATATGATGGGAGTTCATTTAGATATTAAGGATAATTAAGCATTACAGCACACTTGATATTTAAAGAAACACCATTAACCACCATGGATGAAACCATCATTGTTTTTGCCCTCAGTCTTCCTATATTCCTAGTTCTTCCTTCAGGCATGGAGTAACTCCTTTCATGATTCTCCTCTCCTAGAACTCATTTAATTGTTCATAATATTACTAAGAGATGCTCACAATGTCCGAACATAGTACTTCTCTTTTAAATGAAAACACAATTAATGTTACTGTGGTCATGCATACCTAATAGTTAATATTTGGATGAAAATGGAGAAAATGTCAATATTACTGATATTGTCACACATTCTAGGTGTTAAGATTAGAGAGATAAAATATATGAATAGATGAATAGATTCAGTTCCACTTTTATAGGTTCTGGATACTTCCTGAATAATATGGCTTATGGAATAAAAAATGCTAGATACTTGTAGGTCAGGAAGAGATCTGAAGGAAAAAAGGCTCAGCTCCAGAGAGGGTCCTGGTGACTTAAAAATACATATTTCATATTTTCAAAAAACTTGACCCAAATCTCTTCTGAAAAACATGAGCATATGAAATCAGATCTAAGTAATATCCAAAAAACAGAAAAAAATCCAAGGGGAGCCAAGAAATATACTACTAACAGAAGAATGAATAGAAAATAAAAGCAGTGGATTTGTGGGTGGGTGGAAGAAAATCTTTATGCTTCCAACCTGCTTTGGTTCTTCTTTGATGCACACACAAACATATGTACATGCAACAATAAGGGAAAGCAAAAGAGAATGACTAGCTCCTTTACATGGCATATAAACGCATTCTCAGGCAAAATTAAACTTTGTAGGTCCAGGAAAGTTAAAAAGCGCATACTTTGTAAATGTCCCTGAGGGCCTACGAACTAAAGCAGAGGGAGGCACATGGCATGTAATGAATGGCATTGGAGGTGCCTCTGTAATCGTCAACAGATGTGGCATGTCAACAGATGGGAAACACAGCTTCTCCTGAGCACAGGCTTTCTTGTGACTGACAGGATAGGAGGCTTGGAAAAATGAAGGTTTGATGAATGAGGCATCCTGCTTAATTGTGCTAAATTGTTTAGCTCAAATTTTCATAGATAGATTCAACAGTTGAGAAATAAGAACCATTTTCCTAATGCTCTCAAGAATAAAATAGGGGAGGGGTAGGAAGGAAATGAAAGAGAGAAGCACAAGATCATGTTGCCATGGATATTTAGACTGTATAGATCAGGCATTTATGCAGTTATATTAGCAGAAATTGAAATAAAATTGGCACCAAGACCAGATGTTGAAAAAAAATTAAGAAAACATGTTCCTTCACTGCCAAGATATTCTCATCAATTTGCTCCCTGCATTTTAGCAATGTTGAAATACCAATCTTTTGAACAATTTAAAATCCATAGCTGAACTTTATTCATGTTTGTTTGATATAGGTAATTTTGTGCTATTTCATCTTTTTGCTTCCCAAAAGGTTCATGAGCAGACTGCTCACTCCTGTTTTATATCGAAAGCAATTTTTACTTCTGGAAAAATATGGGTTTTTGATGACAGAGTCTTAACACTACAAGAGGCTTAAAGAGGTAATTTCCCCCATTTTCAGGTCAGAAGAAATGCATACTATCTCAACATAACTGTCTGGGATGAGGCTTCTTGCCAATAGAGAATACCCAATCCACATTACATAATCTAGAACTTGATGCTGCCTGTGAGAGTCAATTACTGCTACCTGTGTCCTCGGCTCTGTGCTAATTGATTTAAACACATTCTCCCATCAACTCGATCAGGTAGTACTATTATGCTTTTTGTCTGAGGCAGAAACTGAGACTCAGAGAAGGTAAATAATTTGGTAAAGGTTACATTCTTATAAGTGGCAGAGCTGGGGAATCATATAATTTGTTGTCCATCAGGACACTCTTGAGGGTGACAAAGACTGGGCATCTGTGAAGCCAGATGTCGACCAGGACTGGTCCTAGGCAAAACTGATGTTCAGTCACCCATGGCAGAACGTTCAACATGTGTGTTCTTTTTGTGGAAATGTCCTGTGTTCTGGTCTTTATACCCACATACCACCTCTTTCTCAAGTCTGACTGGAAAAAGCCAAAGTAAAGAGTTAGGGGTCTACTGTAATGACTCAGTATACAGTTTTCAGCAGCGGCCACCTGGTGGCAGAATGGTACATTGACTTACATCTGACCTCACCTACATGCTCAGAATGTTGGGAAGATTTCCCCACCACAGCAGCTGAAATCTCTGTGAGTTGAGATTATTACTTAATCTTCAACTTAGGTTTTTATTTTCTATATTGGTTCCTTAGACCAGATTTTCAGCACCAAAAGTTTTGAAGCACTATTTTGACTAAAAAGATTCATGGAGAACCCATTCTGTAAGCAAATTTAAGTCCTTGAATCTCACCGTCAAAAAGCATATCTAACTCAAAATTTTCCTACAGGCTCACATACCTTTATTCTTATTTGTCCTCAAAAAGGTGATCTGAGGAACCATATGGTATTGTAAAACAACAAAGACCATTGCTATCATTTCTCTTGCTGTTTGGGTCTTATCAACCCATAATCATTTCTCTTTGGCTGAAGAACTGTAAAGAAGGCCTCAAATTTCCCAGAAGCATCAATTGGAATAGAAAAGCTATGAATATTATTAATACTCAACTTTTTCCTTCTTTGCTTCCTTCTCTGAAGTATATGTTGCACTATGTTATGGTGAAGTGAATCAGAATGCTTTCCTAAATGATGCCACTGAACCAGGAAAGCAGCAGTATGGTTTAGAGTGAATGCCAGCAGCTCCATCACTCTTTTGTATAATCACAAAGTAAGTGTGCTGAAGATCCAAAGGTCAGTGAATACCAATAATACCTGTGCATCTTTCTTAAAGTGTCCTCCTAAGCATCCTCTCTACTGGTCCAAATACATGAGAGTATGTTCATAGCAAAGGCCTTTTCAATAATGTTTTAAATATAAAACTATCCCCCAAACCCTGACAGACCACTTACTGAATGTCAACTGTGTAGGGTATAATTGACTTTCAAATACATTATCATGTTCAATCCTCGCAACAGTGCTGGGAAAGTGTACTGCCCTCATTTTACAGATTAGGAAACTGAAACTCAGAGAATTTAAATAACTTGTCAGAAAGCACACTGCTATAAAAAGATGAATCTTGTTCTTCTTTCATTACACCTGCTGCCTCTCTGCCACAAGTGTTAGGTAAGTGGTTTGAACGATTCAGATGTTAAAGGGTGTGGCTGGGCCTTTTGTGATTGTTCTTCCTCTTAGCCTTATTCTTGGTTAGCACACATAGTAGAGGATCTGTAGAGAGCATTTCTACAAACAACAGCTAACTTTTCCCACTTGTATGAGTAAGGAGAGACTGGGTGGGAGTGGGAGGAGAAAACAGTTCAAGTGCTGGATAATGCACAGACTTGAGATCGTGGCATGAGCTTGTCCAACTCCTAATCAATATGCCTATCCATCTGAGTGTTTGAGGTAAACTGGACTAGAGAGGCTAAGGAATGCTGTCATCCTAAAATCATTTTAGGGGATGAGTCCCATGAATAGGTAGTAGAGAGCAGAGAGATGAGGAATCTTAAATTTAGGGAATTTCTTAATTGCTTCTAGTATCTTACTGCTCTCCTTTATCTGCCCATAAGCCCTAGGACCACAGAGGCTTTACATATTTTGATTCGGGTCTTAACAGCAAAAAAAGGTGGTCATTGTGTTTGCACAGTAGACTTCTATTTTAAGATCTGCAACTCGCCATCCCATCTCACCTCCACCCCAGCCCCACTGACAACAGGTACGGACAAAAGACCCAGGCTGGGCCATTTTTAGAACTATAATAATCTGATTACAGTATAAGGGCCATAGATGAGAAGAGGACTTAAGCCAGGCCAATCAGAGTTCTTTTCTGAGTTTTTTTTCCAACTGAGTTGAAAAGGATGCTTATGAAGCTATAAATATATAAGCCTTGAGCTGCCCATGGTCCTCTTTAGCCTCTAAGAAGGCAGCTAGCCTGAGAGAATGACAGCACCATGAAAAGAGAAGTTGAGATGAGCAGGGGAGACAGAGAGAGAGAGAGAGAGAGTCCTAATAGCATTCAAATATCAGAATCTGAGGCCAGATCCAACCCTACTCTTCTTGTAGCTTGATTAAATCCCCCATTTTTGCTTCAGGTCATTTGAGCTAGATTTCTGTCATGTACTGAAGGAGTCTGTACTAATACAGAAATCTTGCTTTAATAATTGAAATTATAATAGTGGTTTATTGAGCATCAACTTTGTGTTAAGCATTTTACTTGTGCAGTTTCATTTTTCTTCAATATTATTTCATAAGGGAGATATAATTAGCACCATTTTATTTATGAAGAAATTTAGGCTCCAAGAGGTTAAATGACTTTCATAAGGTCACATATTTAGTAAGTAGTGGAGCTAGACTTTGAATCCAATTTTACATAGTCCTTTAATCTGTGCTCTTAATGTGTAAGCTGTGTTATATCCCAAAAGTTCTCATTTTGAGCTGCATATTAGAATCACACGGGGAGCTTCTAAAAGTAGGAATTTTCAGGTCTCCAAGTTTGTGCAACTATAGGGTTATCCATACATACAGAATACATTGGAGTCTTGCTCCAAGAGGATGGTGGGGGGGCAGGGAGTGAGTATATTCTTAGTAAATAGTGCTCTCTGGACATGTACAACTGTTGTAGCCCTGCAGCCAAACCAATCAAATATGAATCTTTAGGAGTGGGGTCCTTGCTTCAATAAGTTTTTAAAAGCTTCCAAGTGATTCAAAAGTACAGTCAAGGGTGAGAACCACAACTGAAGCTAAACACATATCTTGGGTTCATATGGGGTTTGATTGGGTCTACACTAACTCAAAAATGAAAAATTAAAACTTATGTGGGCAATTGAAGCTAATGTGCCAAGTGGCTTCAATAAGGGTGCCTCGGATATAACCTTCTCTGAGGAATACGGAGTGTGGAATCACTGACCCCTCTGGCTAACAGCTCTAATTCTGTACTACACTTTGTAGAATAATATTGACTAAAGACATAAAAATAATATCTATGAATGATTTCACTGTTTAAATATGACATTAATAATTATTAATGAACTATTTCTGCAAAGAATTGTGGATTTTGTAAAGATGTACCTGGCAAACATTTTCCACTTAGGTTTAAACCTCCAAACACCAGGTAGTTTTGAGTACTGGCGAAGCCAATGCCCTACCTCTACCTAGGATTCTGTTCTCTCACCTGCCAGGAGAATATTTCAGTCATTACAAGCAAAACATGAAAGGTTACTGAGGTGGCACTTGATAATTAGCTAACTAGTTGTATTTTAGGCAACAGTCCACACGTGTCTCAAAAGATCCATAACTAACAGATTTCACAGAGCTCACCTATACTTGATTTATGAATTATGAACTGGAAGGATACTATGGCAGCAAATATATTCCAAAAGAAAGTTTATTTACCATGAATTATGCAATCTCACACTTTCTTATAAAAATGGGATAACTTAATTCACTATGCTAGTGAACCCATGAGGGAGTTGTGCAACAACATCAGGTTAAGTGTTCATTTTGAGCTTTAATACTGAGCAAAAGGAAGCTCTCGAGACAATGAAATTGCTCAAACTAAGGAGTCTATTGTAATACAATTGAGATACAATTCATTTCTAGAGTAAAAAGTCATTGCCCTAAATGAATGCAATTTCTCCCAAATCTTCTGAATTGTGATATATTTCCTCTTGCTTTCATAATCCCATAATTATTAAAGTAATTGAATTGATAAGCATATTTTTAGCAAAGCACTTATAAGAAATTGAGGAAATATCACAATGCTCTAAGACTTATTTGAATTAAAGAAGAGTCAATGAGCAGATTGAGGATGTCCAGTTAGAGTCAGACTTCATTTGTTGACACCTGAGAAATCCAGTATACCCACTGCCAATCACAGTACAATACTTTGTGGAACTACTCCATGTCTTTCCAACTGGAAGGCTTAATGTCGCAAAATTCCAAGTAGCAAAACATCAAAGAAAATAAGTTTTAGCAAGAATTTATAGAAGACATGCAGCTAAATCAGTGAGATATGTGTATCTATGAAGCTGAGTCTTGTCTTGAGTCCCTCAAAGGAGGAGGAGTTGGTTAAATGGAACCTGCCTAGTGGCTGGAATTGAAGCATTATGTTTCATTCCTGTTCAAAACCTTCAAAAGTTTCTGGAAGTCCCAAATCTTCAGAATGTCATTCAGGTCTCAACTGGGATCCCAGGCAACCTTTTCAGTTTTATCTCTGATTATTTCCTTATATTAATCTAAACTTTGGCCAAACCAGACAACTCATCATTTTAAGACCCCATTATACTTTCCTACCTACAGAATTGTGCTCATACCCGTCTTTCCACATGTAATGTACTCCCTCTCTATCCAACACAATTCTATTCTTTCTTCAAAATCGGGTGAAATTCTACCCCTTTGCTTTTCTTGCCTGAACTCCAATTGCACTTTGTTCTTCCTGTGTCTAAATTCTTCATTAACTCATTGAGGACAGAGACCATGCCTTATAATATGACATTGGAGTCAAAGAGACCTATACATTACTTCTGTCATCCCCACTTAAGGCTGTGTGACTTTGGACAAAGGAAACTCCCAGAGCCCCAATTACATTATCTGAAAATTGGTTAGAGAATAATAATGTATACTTTAAAAGATTTTTAATGAAATTATGTGATATAATGTATATAAAGCATTTAGCCTAACACTTGATGAATACTAGACACTAAAATACATGTTAAATTTCTTCCTTATTCCTCTTATCTGAATACCATGTAGCACTTACTAGATATCTCTTGAGTGAATGAATGAATGATCCATAAGTTGTCTAAGTCAGGTCTAAGAAGAAAGATCAAATGATAGTATATCTACAGAATCTAACTATGTCACACTCCAAGGTAATCACTTTAGTAAATCTGTAACCTTTTTCCTGCTTTATAAAGAAAATTCAGAAATAAATTCTTAAACATTTTAGAAATTAGTAGTTTCCATTTTTAAAACAAAAACAAGAAAGATGTAAATGATATCACATGCAGAGTAATTTGCTGTGCAAACAGACATCAACACACCTTTGGTGGAATATATATACTAAAGACAAAAAGAGCTGTAAAAAAAATCTGTCTTCAACAATCATAATGTTGGTGTTTGTGTTGGTATTGTTATTCTGAGACTTCTATTAGTATATTGTGGAATAAAGTAAACTAGTGATTATGTTGTTCCACTTAGAACCAGGATTTTTGGCAAAGGGAAAAAGGAGATATAACATTGGTGAAGTTAAATAAAATTCTAGTAAGCCTGAACTTGAATTGGAAATACCATAAAATTCATAATATATTTTCTCTTTAAATAAAAAGAACACATATTTCCCAGCTCTATCCACTGAAAGGCCTGGAAACAATGACAAACCCAGTAGCACTAAGCACACTTACTGTTCAGATTGTGGCCTCTAAATACTGTGACCTTGTAAAAGAACTGGGCTCTTTGGAGAAATGGCTGATTATAGGTCTAGGGTAGGAAATATATAAGATACTCTGGAGCATCTTGTCATATCATAAAGGTAGGAAGTTATTGACAACCACAGGGGCCATGGCAAAAGACTCAGGAATCAACCTGAAGAGGCTCCCACTGGTCAAAGATGGGATAATTTGAACATCAATAAGAATAATTACTGCAATGGGATGAAACACATCAAATATTTCAAAATCCATTAGCTCATAATGATACTAAAACATAAACAG
>JAQZBX010103857.1:0-11013 GCA_029593785.1 Cabassous unicinctus | reverse complement strand
ATATAAAATGGCCTATATCTGTCATTGCAATGTCACTCAGGATAATTCCCAAGTCCCGAAAAAGCCCCTGTATTACAACGGCTTTTCTCTCTCCCTGCCCCCAAAGCATCCAATGGCCATTGGCTCCACATTAATGTTGTAATTACTTCCATTGCGTGAATCACAATATGTCTATAACAGAATACCAGTAAGTCCACTCTACTCCATAGCTCTTCCCCCAATCCTGAGGAGTCTGAGATGGTGATGTCCACTACACCTCCAAGTGAGAGGGGGCTTATATCCCATGAATAAGATGGATGGGATTATCCTGCCTGTAGCTGCAGACTCTCTCCATTCCCTGTGATGGCCATTATCCATCCTCATCTCCCCACCAGGTGTCCAGGGTGAGTCCATTGAGCTGTAGAGTAGGAGTTGCAGCTCCACCGAGATTCCAGGCCCAGCTGGCATATGGACAGCCCAAAGACTCCGGTCTCTGGAAGTACACCTACAAACTCTAGCACCACATATAAGTTTGAATAGAAGGGACAGATGGACCATGTGCAGGGAAGACATATTTGAGTCCAACTCTGTCACTCTCAGGAGCAAGGATTCCAAAGAAGGGCCTACTGATAAGGCACCAAACTCTGGGGCTATCCGCCCTGATATAGGACCTGGGTGTCTCCAGAACCCTCAGGAGCCCCTCTGTTTGGGGTGATATCCACATTGGAAGCCTATGAGGTCCTATTGAGATGTGCATAAGCGTTACCTCTGGGATGACCTCCTGACTCACTTTGAGGTCTCTTAGCCATATGAACTCATTTGTCTTTACCTTTCCCCCCTTTCATTTGAGGTCTTTTTCCAGTCATATTGCCCATTGGCACTTGTTAGTAATCCCTCATTGCCAGGGAGGCTTATCCCTGGGAGTAGGAACAGTCCCCCAAGTGCAGGGTCAGTGTCTGAAAAAGGAGGATGATCCACTGATGGGCTCTTGTTATTGATGACTAGCCTTATGAGTCTTTGCTCTTTGAAATTGAAACTTAGCCTATTGTTATGGGGTGCCTAAGGATTGCCTCCTGAGAGACTCCTTGTTGCAAATGTGGCCTCTTTCTAAGCCAAACTCAGCATATGAATGCATTACCTTCCTCCCAGTGTGGTACATTAAATTTAAATAAGTTTTATAATTGCCAGATTTTTCAGAGTCTATTTCATATTCTAATGTGCATTATAAATCTCCAAGAAAAAGCTATAGTTTGCACATTCACCCAAACCTATTTGATTAGGAGAATCCTTTATGCAGGGGTTCTTAACCTTATTTGTTCTACGGACCCCTTTGCTAGCCAGGTGAAAACCACGGACCCCTTACTAAGTGCACACTATACTGTGTATTATTTAATAAATATATCACACCCACACCAACACGTCCCCACAAGAATAATGTTTTTTTGAATTTCAATTCAAGCTCGTAGAACCCTTGTTAAGAACCCCAGCTTTATAGAAAGACCAATTCAGTAGGCATTTTATTCTCAGCACATACTTCAGAAAACTCTCCCAGAAATACTTACTTTCACTTCTTTTTTATTTTTCTTATAAACTTCTATTTCTATTTTATCTCTAGAGTTGGACTTTCTGTATAATGTCCTATCATCTTTCTGGCAAATTGATGGGTTGAGCATCATTCCTACCTTTTCACACTTCTAGTTCTTTATTCTGAATTGGAACTCATTGGCTCTGGATGTTTATAATCCAGTGATGTCTCATGGCAGAACGGCTTTTTCTTCTCCTTCATCAGTCATGTGCTTTGCAGGGCTTTATACCAAGAACCATATGAAAAGCCCACAGTGAACATTCCCCTGTTTCTTGGGCACACAGCAGCTGGTTCAGTGAGTCAAGACTTACCATTTATCATTTCTGATCCCTGTGTTTGAGTCATGGTTCTACCCCTATGCATGACAGAGTTTGACAGACCACCCAGCTTTGGGTAACACCAGACTTTCACAGTCTCATTGACTTTTGGGGATGGTTGGTAGAAGGAGGTAGTCTTTTTCTAAAGCCTTCATCCAAACTTCTTAGTCTAACATCCAAATTTCAACCCTATTTTCACTCTTATTCTCATTTCCCAGCCTGTCTCTAAGGACTCCCTTTGAAACGCTGATTGATTTATTGAGTTGGTTCATCTAACAATTGTTTTCTGTGCTAGTTGATGAGGTGGATAGAAAGAGTATGTGGAGCCTGCCATTTAGTAGCTTTTGGTTTAGTAGGGGAAAGAATACACAAAGAAAAAATTCACTAAATATAATGTAGTAGATGAAAAGTGCTATCAAACAGAGAAAAGGGGTCATAAGGGTATTGAGGAGGCTTCATAGACTGGGGAGGCTTAATAGAGGATTGGTGGGCCAATCATGGGCCTTTGCTTTATACTACAGA
Source organism: Cabassous unicinctus (assembly GCA_029593785.1). Lineage (NCBI taxonomy): Eukaryota > Metazoa > Chordata > Mammalia > Cingulata > Chlamyphoridae > Cabassous > Cabassous unicinctus. The sequence continues at coordinate 8,610 of JAQZBX010103857.1, read as the reverse complement.
ACCTATTGGGCCTCTTCTATGTACCACCATTGAGAAAACGCTCATTATTAAGCCTAATAATAATGAGAAACAGTTATTGAGGTCCTGACACTGTTCTAGATGCTTACCTGTGCTCTCTCTCACAACAATTGTACAAAGTATGTACTATTTTATTCTCATTTTGCAAGTGAACAAACTGAAGCATTTAAGTAACATATCTGAAGTCACTCAGTTAATAAATGATATAGCTGGGCTTTAAACCCAGGAAGCATGGGTTTGGGGTCTATGTCATTACTATACTACACCATACTATCCTCTCTTTTACATAGAATAGATCTCATGGCGCTTAGAGACCAATATAGAAGACAAGCTAGTATCCACATGATCAAAATACAGACTTATGCTATAAGACGTGCAAATTATTTGGGAGCAAATAGGGAGAGCACTTAACCCAGAAATGGAGGGTTAAAGAAGTGGGTATGTCTAATTTGGCACCTGAACAATCAGTTGGACTTTGCCAGACCAAAGAGGGTATAAACAGAACTGAGAAAGACAGAGTAAGTGCTTCAGGAGAAGGAATGGTATATGTAAGAGCTGAGTGGTGAAGGCGTATGGCCAGATGAGGTAACTATTCCAAGTGACTTCAGGGTAGGTCTGTGGTTATAATAATCATTACACAGGTTTGTTGTGACAGTTAAATGAGCAAATGTTTTCAAAGTCCCAAAGAAACTAAGCCTGGGCTAACATAAATTAGGTGATCTTTAGGTGTTCTGTGACTTATACCCCCTTCCTTTTGTTTTCAGTTTTCCTCAATGGGTCCAATAAATTCATACTCATTTTGGTGTGTGTGTGTGTTTGTGTGTATGTGATTTCTTTTATCATGAGAAAATAAAAGTCATCCCAAAACAGTGCTATCACTTTTTCTGGACTCTAAAACAAACCCTACAATTGTGAAAAATAAAGATGAAATCTGCTGAGCCATTTTTCCCAAGAAAAATATAAGACTTGGATAATAATCACAAGAAGTATTTGGGGCCATACCCTCAAAGAGGTCAAGTAATGTTAGGAGAAAGGAAAAGGAAAGCAGATGAAGAGGAAGAGGAAAAAGAAGACAAGGAAGGATTTCTCCAATTTGGGTAATGTCATAGGCCAAGGCAGGGCTGTGAGTGCACAGCTTCAGAGGGTGCCATGCATGTTGTAATCTATGTAGTTGTGCAGTGCACAACATGTCCTTCCATATATGGTGGCATCGTACCAGGACTAGATGTGACATGGAAGCATGTTTCAGTTCATTTTGAGGAGAAATTTCTGATTATTACTGATGTTCAACTTTAAAATATATTAGGTTGAAGGAACAAGATCCCCATCACCAGAGGTTTTTCAGTAATTAGATATCCATCTATCAGGGAAGTTATAGAAAGGAGAGAGGCTGAGCCAGATTACCTAAGGTTAGTCCTGACTAACTGTAAAGTTCCATGTTTGTGTAATATTTATATACTTTTAGACTTTTTATTTTATTTGTATGTACATATATATTCAATAGAAAAAAATTCTTATTTTTTAAATGTAGAATACATGGAAAAATAGGGTAAAATACCCTTGGTTTTAATACAAAATTGTATACCATCACTAATCTTTTGATGTATTTTGTTCCAGTTTTTCTTTGGTACTCATTTGTTGTTTTTTCCTCCCCATATTGATAATCAGATAATAGTAATCCTGCTTTTATTCCCATTCATACTCTTCCAATGTATTTAATAGTCATAAATATTTTAATAGCTGCAGAATGAAGGTTTTTGTGTTGCCTTAAAAATATTCAGGTTACCTAAAGGATAATCTCAAACTCAAATGCTTTTAGATTTTCTATTTGTTGATCAATATGCCTGACTTAGTTATCACGTAGTATTCTATAGCCATAAAAGGCAATATTGGGAATACACTTATATGTAATTTATCATCATCAGAACTACCGATTGGTCATTATCACCTGAGTAACAGAAAGGGGACCTTATAAGGCTAGATTGAAAGCTATGCCGACTAGATTTTGTTAATCTTAATGAGTTGTAAGCAATCATTTCTCATATGTCATGTCATTCCAACAAAGGGAGTTTGTCTTTTCTCTGGAGACTGAAGTTGCTTCTACAAAGGGTTATGAAGAAGTTAAAACCTGATCCCAATATGAGGAAAAATGGAAGACGCCAATAAACACAAAACACAATATTTGGAGCAATATCTGTATTATTTAATAAAATGTAGGGCTTTCTCCCTCTCTCTCCCATTCCTAAATTATTACATACAAATGAAAACCCAACTTGATTATTAATAGTACACCCTTATCATTTTCACTCATGAAGAGCAGGGTTTCCCATAAATATTCCTGAAAAAGTTTTCCATTTTATGCATTCAAAATCTGTGCTTGATGGTCTGGAGTTAGAATCCTGGCACTATTCAATGTCAAGGGCATTGAAGATTCCTCTGAACAAAATATCATGGCTTTCTGCAGAAATACAGCTATAGATGTGGCTTCACAGCCTTAGAACAGAAGGCCAGCATTTAACAGAATCCTGCAAGTTGGCAGATACACAGATACACAAAGATACCACAGATGTAGATATACACACCCACAAGCACACACACACCAAGTGCTCTAAATCCCAGGCTTCATAGCTATGTTATTGGTGCAGTATCTTTAAGTATGTAAAAAGAGTCCTAGTATGAGTACTCACACTATATTTCTGGCTGCTTAGATATATGGAAGTGTCTTGAAATAATGAGCAATCTTTTCAAACACAGAGAAGTATTAAGTAAGTGACACTTCTATTACACTGATTGGCATTTCATTATCTAAATGCCTAGTCTTCTTTTTGCTTTGGGATAATTAGTTGTCAGTTCCCCAAAGCAATTACATTTTTGGTGTTACTCTAGTTCTTCAAAGGGTGATGGGGGACATTTAAAAAAAATCTTATATTCAGACAAAACAAAGTCCTGAGAAAAATGTCTTGATCTCAGAGCGTTAACCCACCTGAAAAAAATTAATAATATAGCAACTGCTACAATATCAGCTGATAGGAAAGTAAAAGAAGTTATTTGAATCAGTGTCTTATCAGTGAAGTACAGGGATTGGGCAAGATCACTGAGACTTTTTCTAGGAGTTAGAGAATGAGAATTGTGATTCTAAAAGTTGGTACCATCTGTCATGATGCTAAATGTGAAGTTTTTTTCGATTTTTGTTTTTTTAATCAAAGTGTGGTTTCTTTATCTAACCTCAGACCTTGGGAAGAAATTGCTATTTACTTTTGTATATTGGTGTGTTCAGGATTTCCTCCAATCTATCTTTATTTATTTAGTTATTTATTTATTGCTGTTAATTTCTCTCTTCTTAGTAGCTTCATAGGATGTATAATAGAGGCAATTTTATTTTCATTTGGTGCCAGGCTTATTATTGAATTAGTAAGCTCAAATTCACTGCATAATGCCTCTATAAAAAAAGAAAGCATTAGGAGATTGAAAATGAAGGTATATATAAAAACCAAATGTAAAAGGTGCATGAGGGTACACAGGATTAAGCCTCAAAGGAGGTGGGTTGATATTGAAACTTCTTTAAGCTAGTGACAGTCACAGGTATAGAATGAGGAATCAAGAGGGAGAGGTAAGGACTGACCTAAGAGGGAAGCCCTTGCCTGAGCTGTCAGTAGGGTCATGAATAGGGTGGCCTGGAATAAGGCTTTAATTGGAGGTGAGCATGTGCTAGAAAGGAAAGAGCCATAGAATGCTGGAGCTAATTGGGCCTTACCAGATCATCAAGGTCAATCCTTTTCATTAAGTCAGCAAATGCTAATTTACTTTTCACTGTGTGCCAGATTCTGAGGACTCAGTGGAGAGCAGGAATAGCCTCTGCCCTTGCTCATGATATAGTCAGCCAGCAAGGAAAGAGGCCAAGAAAGGGGCACTGGCTTTCTCTAGGCCAAACGGCTGGTTTGTATCACAGTGAATTCTTGAAACTAGATCTATGAAATCATTGAAATGGTTGCCAATAACTTTTAGACAATAACACTTATGGGTCAATACCACCTACTTATCTTCATCCAAATAAATAAAGTGTGACCTGGGTCACCCTCCCCCAAACCTCACTCAGCAAACTATGAAGTTCCATGCTCATGGAGCACATGGCCATCAAAGCCTTGGCTGAAGAGAATAGATCCAGCCACCAACTATGGGAGTACAGCTGTCTAAAAATTATCCCAGGATATCTTGACCAACTCCCCAGCCACCTACCACCAAAGATTCCAAATGCTGAGTTTTAAATGTTTACTTTTTCCCAAAGGGCTTAAATCCTGCCAGGAGCTTACATGTTGCTGGAATGAAGTGACTTTTTTTTTTTTTTTTTTTTTTTTTGAGGTGCCAGGGGTGGGGATTGAACCTGGGACCTCCTATGTGGGAAGCCATCGCTCAACCACTGAGCCACAATCTGTTCCCCTAAGTTGGTTTTTTCGTTTGTTTGCTTGCTGTTTATTTGTTTTTGTTTGTTTTTAGGAGGCACCAGGAACCAAACCCGGGACCTCCCATGTGGGAAGCAGGCACTCAACCGCTTGAGCCACATCCACTCCCTGAAGTGACTTCTGGGGTGAAATCATAATGTCACCAAATATCCCATCTATCATCTATAAAATTTGTTAGATCAAGTGTTGACAGACATGTAGAAGTGACGTACCAGGCAGCTGAGGCTGAGATTTGTTTTCTTGACTGTGAGTGTGTCTACAGGTTTGTGTAGGAGAAAACAGGTGCTTAAGGAGTGGTGGGAAGGTCTCCCTGTTAAAAATATTTTCTAGGACATGGTAACCATAGAATAATAGAATTAGAACATTTTCCTAACTCCCTTGTGCTATATGTAAGTTAAATCACATGTGGAGGTTAAGTGACAGCATGTTAATTGCAGAACCAGTGTTTTAACCAGGTATTCTGATCCAGCTTCCAGTATTCATTCTATGTTCCTTTCCTATTGAATATTTACACAAAATCTTACAATATTTCAGCTAGATAATCCAATTTTAATGCCAAATAGACTGTAAGAGAGATCAAATATCATTGAGGAGATGTTTTGAAGTTGTGTCCCTCAACTTTCACTGGTGGGTTCCAGCTATCTGTTGGGTTCGGAGGGGAGCCGAGGAAGGGAGGCTTCTTAGAAATCAGACCGGGAGCTGAGGTCCATTCAAGCAAAGCTTTTAATGAAAGAGCTTAGCAGGTGGGCTGCGTCTGAGCGGACAGCAGCAGCCAAGGAGGGGAAGATGGGGGTATTTTTAATTCGTTCTGGGGCTAGTTTGTGATGGTTTATGCTAGCTTTGCAGCTAGCGAGATAACTCATATTGGCTTTGTAGTTCCATCTGCGTCTCTCAGACATGGGTTGCTACTATCTGACCAGAATGTTTAGGGAGGGAGCAGGGACAGGAGCTCTGGTTATGCACCTGCAGTAAGGGGGGGAGGAAGGGGGTATGAAGAGAGGGGGGCAGAACGATAGCCCTGAGTGTAATCCTATCTTTGCTTAAGCAAAGGTCTTCATTGGAAGACTCATTAAATTAAAAAATTAAAATGGGTGATTGCCTCTAATTTTTATTTTAAAAGAGCTCCCAAAGAGAGGAATCCATATGTATAACTAAGTTGCATTGGCCAGATCTTAGTAGATTTTCAGTAAATATTATTTGAATAAACAGACCAAGAGTAGAGCTCAAAGATACTTACCACAATGAGGAGGCAGCATCCTGTAGTGTAAAGACCAGAGGAACTTATCTTAGGTTTAGGACCTTTGACCACTTACCTAATCTCTCTGAGGTTTAGTTCCTTCATTAAGAACCTTCAGAAAGTAATACCCACCACTCAGGAGTGTTGGAGAGATTAAATGAACTAATATTTGCAAGTCTGCATTCTCACATTATATGCTATATAATATACTTAATAAATATTAGTTGTAATATCTTGCTCCAATATATTTGACTCTCAGAAGAAGTAGATTATTTTATGCAGTGGTTCCTGAGATTTACTATGTGGACTGGCTGCCTAAGAGTCACTGGGGAACTTGGAAAAATATAGATTCTTTGGGGTTTCGCCCAAGCCTATTGAGTTAGAATCTCTGAAGGAAGGGTGCAGAGATTTATTTTTTGCTTGTAGCTACCTCAACAATCTAATATGCAGCCCCATTTAAGAACACTGATTTTTGTGGGCAGAATACCCATAATTTAATGCTATCCAAATCCTCTTTCTGGAGGCCCCTAATACTGGTTACAAATTTTTTTCCTGAACACAGGTTGTCCTAGGCCTAATCTGGTATCATTTTACAAATTGTAGTTCCTCAATAAATACTTTTAAGCAAGTAATAAACACATGATTAGGTAAATAGTACCTTTGGCCAGAAACCAATTGACATATTTTATTCTATTTCTAAGAAAATTAAGGAAAGAAAACACACGCACAAAAACACAAATATCTATGGGATAATATTTTATGGTCGCAAATTAAGGTGGCTGTGCTATAGGCAGACATATAAGTAGATTCATGATTCCCCTTTGCAAGTAAAGGATTCAGCTCTTTTCCTACCACACAAATAACATCTGTAATCAATCTAAAAACAGAAATGCATGCCATTTGTTGGTCAATTACCACCTAAATTATATATGTCTTCTTGATTAGAAAACCAATTTTTCTTTTCCTTTCACAGGGCTTGATTTCCACATATTTGTTTTAATTTTGTCACAGCAATTTCTACAGTCTGCATGCCAGATTCACACAGAATGAAATTTCTAGCCACAGCAAGCACATATTTTTTTCTTGTTAGTTAATTATAAAATCATTTTCCATTAGGGAGATAACTAGACCTCTCAGTGAAATAGAATGAGGTTACATGAATTCTAGTTCAGGGAATGCAGCTAACTATTTCTGTGGCCTTGGTCTATTCACTTAACATGAGATCAGAGTAGGTCGTTTCCAAGGTTTCTTCCATTTCTGACCTAATAGGATTCTAGTTCTACTAACACCATTGGCCGGGGAATCTAGAATAAAATGAAATCACGTATGTCGAATCAATGCAGTAGAAAAATATGTAATTTAAAATATTTATTAAGATAAGAATGGAAAAATAAGAGCTTTTATCTCACTGAAAAGATGAATGTGGATTACTGTCCTCCAGAGGCTCAATTATAGGCAGCTCTTTGAGAGTTATTAACTAGGAAGCATCCCAACAATAATGGGTAATTGCTTTAGAAAATCCAGCCTGGCAGAGCTTGAATGTCTCTGGTTCCCATTCATAACCCATCATTTTAAAAAGATACATAATATAAAGGAGAAAGATAAAATATGAACTCCATAGTCCAATGAAATGGCTCTCTCATCAAAATTGCAATTGTGTATTAAATCTGCACATAGTGGCACAGTGGGAGCCAGGAGCATATCCAGGCAAGTGAAGAGTCTACTTTGATTTGCATTTTCCTCAATTTCCCACCTGACTCCTTCTTCCCTCAGGGAAATATGGACTGTGATAAGGAGCATAATGACCAGCATAATGTGGGTTGCCTAGTCATATCCCTTTAATCCAATTAGAAATCCATTCATATTCTTATGGCTTATCTATTGCAACCACTTTTCGTCAGCCAATTTATGCTCAAATCCATCAACATCACTTACGGTCGTTCACCATTTTCTCTTCTCTCTTGGTCTCTCAAGCACCATACACAGCAACACAGCAACATATCTACTATCACCCAGACAAGGCTACCTCCATAGCACTTGTTCTCCCTTTCGGTTCTTTGTCTTCTTTCTTCTTCCCATTCTTTCTCTTTTAAGTGTGGGGTAAGGAAACGCTCATTATTTTGGAATTAAAGAGAAGGAAATAGGTGAGCTCTACCCACTTACTCTAATGTTGTTTAAAAAAATCTGGACAGTTAATGGGTGGGTTTATGCTCTTTATTTTCCAGGATGTCATCCTTTTGTTTCTCTCTTTTCTTTGCAAAAAAAATTGTGAATCCATGTAGCCCAGTAACCTGGCAAGAAATACAGCTCTTCCAGCATTACAATGCACTGATATGATGTGTACAAGAGATTATCCTTGATAAGGAATTAGAAAATAAGAAGGGTTCTAACTACTTACTGGCTCTGTGACTCCAGGCAAGTTATTTCTGCTCTCAGAGTCTCACTTTAATCATTTGAATAATAAGAGGATAAGAATAGATCAGTTGTTTTTGAATGGGCATCTCAAGGTCAAAGAAGGGTCAAGTGGTTTGAGCTTTGCACCCACCCCATTAAGCTTTCATTTGAAGGAAAAGAAAATCAATATTAGGAGATCTTTATGATCCTTTCCAGTTCTGTGAACCTAATTTAGGAATTATAAACCACAATGATAGCCATAATAATTAACATTGCTTTATAGTTTATAAAGCCTTTTGAATCCATGATTTCATTTGAGCTCCAAAACAACAGTGAAAATCAAGACAATGTGATTTTTCACATTGTCTTCTCTCAGTTAAGTACTCTCCGTTTGAGAATTAGTTTTCAATTCAATGTCTTTATTATTAGTCTCAAGTCCCTACCTAGTGTATATGGGCCCTTGCTGGAAATTTGTTTTTCTTTTTTTTTTTTTCCCTTGTA
>JAQZBX010103856.1:0-11018 GCA_029593785.1 Cabassous unicinctus | reverse complement strand
AACTCAGAAATAGACCCTCACATCTATGGGCAAGTTATTTTGGACAAGGCTGTCAAGCCCTCCCAGCTGGGCCAGAATAGTCTATTCAACAAATGGTGCTGGGAGAACTGGATATCCATATACAAAAGAAAGAAAGAGGACCCATATCTCACACTTTATACAAAAATTAATTCAAAATGGATTAAGGACCTAAATATAAAAGTGAAAACCATAAAACTCCTAGAATAAAATGTAGGAAAACATCTTCAAGATCTTGCAGTAGAGGGTAGTATCTTAAACCTTACCCCAAAGCATGAGCTACAAAAGAAAAAATAGATTAATGGGACTTCCTCAAAATAAACACTTTTGCACCTCAAAGGACTTTGCCAAAAGGATGAAAAGGCAGCCAACTCAATGGGAGAAATTATTTGGAAATCATATATCCAATAAGGGTTTAATAACCATGATATATAAAGAGATACTAAAACTCAACAATAAAAAGATAAACTACCCAATTAAATAATGGGCAAAAAACTTGAATAGAAAATTGTCCAAAGAAGAAAAACAAATGGTGAAAAGCACATGACAAAATGTTCAACAGCACTAATGATTAGGGAAATGCAAATCCAAACTACAATGAGATATTATTTCACATCAATTTGAATGGCCACTATTAAAAAGTCATGGGGAGCAGGTGTGGCTCAGCAGATGAGCACCTGCTTCCCATGCACAAGGTCCCAAGTTCAATCTCCAGTACCTCCTTTAAAAAAGTCAGAAAACTACAAGTGCTGGAAAGATTGTAGAGAGATAGTAAAGCTTATTCACTGTTGATGGGGATGTAGAATGTAGAATGGTTCAGCCACTGTGGAGGACTGTTTGGCAGATCCTAAGAAGTTGAATATAGACTTGCCATGTGATCTGACAATACCACTACGAGGTATATACGCAGAAGAAGTGAGAGCAGTGACATAAACAGACCTCTGCATACCGATGTTCATGGAGTTATTCACAATTGCCAAAAGATGGAAACAACCCAGGTGTCCATCAACTGATGAATGGATAGAAAAATTGTGGTATATACCCATGATGGAATATTATACACTGTAAGAAATGAAGCATATGACAACATGGATGAACCTGGAGGGTATTATGTTGAGTGAAGCAAGTCAGATGCAAAAGGACAAATGCTGTATGATTGTGCTATTATGAACTAAATATATTGTATAAACTCATGGAGTTAATAATTAGAATATAGGTCACCAGATAATAGAAAGAGGGTAGAGAATGGAAAGCTGAGGGTTAACCTGTACAGAATTGGTTAAAAGGTTGTTTGTAAATCTTTGGAAATGAATAGAAATGGTGAAAGTACATCATGGTGTTTGTAACTAGCAATGCTAATATGTGGGTCTGACAGTGGTTGAAAGGGAGTCTAAGGACATGTATGTTACTAGAAGGAAAGCTAAAAAATGTAACATGGGACTGTATAACATAGTGAAACCTCATGTGAATCTGAATATGGGTATGACTGTTTTTACAAAATATAAATACAAATCAATTAGAGAAATGGAAACAGATTAGAAGCTATGTATGGCAGTGGAAGCATAGAGAGATTAAGAGTTTTTGTGTTTGTTTTATTATTGTTATTATTGGAATAATGAAAATGCTCTAATAATGATTGAAGTGATGGATGCACAACTAGATTATCACAAATACCACTGATTGTACAGTGGTATTAGGTGGATTTATGCTTTATAAATATGTATTAATAAAATTATATTTGTTAAAAAAAATACAGTAGAGACATACAACAGCATATTTGAACAGGAGAAGAAAGAATCAGCATACTAGAAGACAGGACAATTGAAATGGGACAGTTCAAAGAATGGATAGAGAAAAGAATAGAAAAAATAGAGCAGTATCTCAGGGATTTGAGTGACAGCATGAAGCACACAAACATACGTGTCATGGATGTCCCAGAAGGAGAAGAGTAGGGAAAAGGGGCAGGAAGAATAGTTGAGGCAATAATGGCCAAAAATATCCCAATTCTTGTGGAAGACATAAATATACATGCCCAAGAAGTGCAAAGGGCTCCAAAGAGAATAAATCCTCATAGACCTACTCTGAGACATATACAAATGAGAATGTCAAATGCCAGAGATAAAGAGAGAATTCTGAAAGCAGCAAGAGAAACGTGATTTGTCACATACAAGGGGTCCTTAATAACACTAATTGCTGATTTCTCACAGAAACCATGGTGGCAAGAAGACAGTGTTATGATATATATAAAGTACTGAAAGAGAAAACTACCAGCCAAAATTCTTTATCCAGCAAAACAGTCCTTCAAAAAATAAGGGAGAGTTTAAAATATTCACAAACAGAAACTGAGAGCATATGCCAACAAGAGACTTGCCCTACAAGAATTACTAAAGGGGGTTCTGCAAGTTGAAAGAAAATGACAGAAAAGTGTGGCTTAGAGTAGTGTGAAAAAAATGAAGATTATCAGTAAGGGTAATTAAAAGGGTAAATGCAAAACCCATTAGTACGGTATCCTCAATATACAACCATACTCTGTAATTCCTGTAAGAGTCAGAACACAATTGAACAAAAAAAAAGGCATATTTCCTGATGATGAACATGCAAAACACAGTCACAAACTGAGACAAAAAGAACATACAGAAGGAAAATAGGGATATGGGAGCAGAGATGGCTATGAAGCTAAGATGGTGTCTTTTCAGATTAGTAGATTATAGATATAGGCTGTGTAATATAAACCCCAGGGTAACCACAAAGTATTTAAAATATATACAGAAACATAAATGAGAAAAGAATCAGTCAGATACATCACAAAAGATCACATATACAGTAAAGGAGGTTGTAATAAAGGAAAAGAGAGACAAAAGACAAAATGGCTGGAATAAGTACTGCCTTTATAGTAATAAAACTGAATATTAGTGGATTAAACTTCCCAATCACAAGGCACAGTGTGGCAAAATGGATTTTTAAAAAGTATGATCCAACTATATGTTGTTTACAAGATTCACCTTAGACCCAAAGGCACAAATAGGTTTGAAAGTGAAAGGACAGAAAAAGATATGCCATGCAAATAGCAAGCAAAAAAAAAAAGAGCTTTAGTAGCTATACTAATATCACACAAAAGAGATTTTAAGTCAAAAGCTGTTACAAGAGACAAAAAAGGACACTATATATTAATAAAAGGAGCAATCCACCAAGATGAAATAGCAATCAAATATTTATATACCTAACCACGGTGCTCCAAAATACATGACACTAACGCTGTCAAAACTGATGGGAGAAATAGACACCTCAATAATAATAATTGGAGACTTGGATACACCACACTCATCAATAGATAGAAGATCAAGAAGGAAAGAGAGAACTTGAATAATATGATAAATGAACTAGATCTAACAGATATATAAAGAACAATGCAAAACAGCAGGATTTACATTCTTTTCAAGTGCACATGGATCATTCTATAGGATAGAACACATGTTGGGTCAAAACACAAGTCTCAATAAATATTAAAAGATTGAAATTTTACAAAGCATCTCTGACCATAATGGAGTAAAGCTGGAAATCAATTACAAGCACAGAATTGGAAAAACGCACAAATATATGAAAGTTAAATAACACACTCAAACAATTAGTAGGTCAAAAAAGAAATTGCAAGGGAAATCAGTAAATATCTTGAGATGAATGAAAATGAGAACACAACATATCAAAACTTATGGGATGCAGTGAAGGCAGTGCTGAAGGGAAAATGCATGCCCCTACATGCTTACATTAAAAAAGAAAAAAGAGCTAAAATCAAAGAGCTAACTGCACACCTGGAGGTACCAGAAAAAGGTACTAGCAAACTAATCCCACAGCAAGCAGAAGGAAAGAAATTACAATGATTGAAGCAGAAATAAATGAAACTGGAAATAAAAACACAATAGAGAGAATTAACAAACCAAAAGTTGGTTCTTTGAAAAGATCAACACAATTGACAAATCCTTAGCTAGACTGACAAAAAAGAGAGAGAGAGAGAGAGAAGATGCAAATAAATAAAATCAGAATGGAGAAGGGGGCCATTACTACTGAGCACACAAATAAAAAGGATCAAAAGAGGGTATTATGAACAACTATATGCCAATAAATTAGACAACCAGGATACAAATGGACAAATTCCTAGAAACAGATAATCAACCTACACTGACTCTAGAAGAAATAGAAGATCACAGGCCAATTACAAGTAAAGAGATTGAATCAGTAATCAAAAGCCTCCTGGAAAGAAAAACCCAGGACCAGATGGCTTTACAGGTGAATTCTACCAATTATTCCAAGAAGAATAAATACCAATCATGTTCAAACACTTCCAAAAAACTGAGGAGGAGGGAACTCTACCTAATTCATTCTATGAAGCCAACAACATCCTAAAACCAAAGCCAGATAAAAATCCTGCAAGAAAAGAAAATTACAGACCAATTTCTCTTATGAAGATAGATGGAAAAATCCTCAAAAAAATACTAGCAAATCAAATCCAACAGCACATTAAAAGAATTATACACCATAGTCAAGTGAGTTTTATCCTATAACTGCAAAGGTGATTCAACATAAGAAAATTAATTAATGTAATAAACCACATTAACAAAACAAAGGAGAAAACTACATGATCATATTCAATGGTAAAAGACTGAAAGCTTTCCCTCTAAAATCTGGAACAAGACAAGGATGCCCACTGTCACCACACTTATTCAGCATTGTACTGTGGTAGCACATTATTGTGAGTGTAATTAACAGTATTGAATTATATAGGTGAATGTGGTCAAAAGGGGAAACTTTAAGGTGTTTGTTACTAGAATAAAAATTAAAAGATAAAACATAGGACTGCATAACACAGTAAACCTTATTGTAGACAATGGACTATAATTAACAGTATAAAAATGTTCTTTCATGAATTATAATAAATGTACAAGATAGATACAAGGGTTAATAACAGGGTGGTATATGGAAAAAATACACCTAACATAAACTAGTTAATAGTACTATTTTAATAATTTTTCATCAATTATAACATAGGTAACTACTGTTAAAAGAAATAGTACAATTACAAAAAAATGTTATCATCAATATGTAATAAATGTTCCACACTAATGCAAGGTGTTGATGGTGGGTGGCATATTGGAATCCTGTATTATATGCATGATTGGTCTGTGGACCCACAACTTCTTTAATAAAAAACAAATTTTTAAGACTACATACATAAATGTGTCATGGCCCAAGAGAAGATTTTTGCAATCCATAAAACCAACAAAATATTATAAAAGCCCCATTATGTTTAAGGTTGACAAACCAATTTTTTTAAAAACAAGCAAATCATTGTGTGAGGCCTCAAATTTATGGACTAAAGAACCAGAGGGCCTCTCTTACCAGAACATCAGTCCTTTACATATCTGATTCTCTCACAGTATCTTGGTAAAGGTAGCAATAAAGCACCAACACTTGCCAAAACACTTCTTCTTTCTGAGACTGCCCTAGATGTACAGAATCTGTGAGTCCATGATCTGCCTTCCAAGCTATTCTAGGCAACAATTTTACTAAGTGTCTTCCCATGGTCTAAGAATGTCACCATATTCCCAACCTGCATTATCTGTTTCTGCTTGCCTGCTACCTGACCATTAAGCCAATGCCACATATTTTAGGATTCTGTTAGACCAGGTTCAAATTTCTGGTTATGTTACTGACCAAGGAGACCCAAAATAACAATGAATTAAATAATATAGAAGTTCATTTTACTCTCACATCACAATCCAGAGATAGTCAGTGGGTAGATGGTCACTGCATAATGTCAGTCAAAGACCCAAGCTATCCAGTCAACTCTGCTATACTCAAATGTGATGATCTCTGACACCAAGACTATAGCCGCCTCAATTGCCTAGCCACCAGGAAAGTGAAGAGTCCAGGGTTGGTAATTTTCTTATTTCTACACATATTCCATTGCCAGATTTAATCATACATAGTAGTATGAATGTCTTACAAATGTAGTTTTAGCTTTATAATCTCCTCCAAAACAAGAAGGATAAATAGAGATTGAGAGAGTCAATCCAAAGCACCACAGAGGTCAAGTATTTTATTCCACAAATCATGTCCCCTTCCCAAGGGGGCAAGTTTGCCTTAGGAGAGATAAGCTAGAAAGGTTTTGGTATTCATTCATTTGCAGACTCACAATCAGTGTTCCTCTCAGATAACTGCGAGGATTCTCTACTGTTCTTAGCTCCTTCTGACATCATAAATAATTTATTTAAGGGACTTAATTCTTCTGACCCTTGATTGTCTTCAGTTCCAAGCTGTTAAGCCCTGTCAGGTTTCCCTAGCTCCAAATCCAGAGAACAAAAAGTTGAGATATTAGTTCCCTCCCAAAATATCACTGTATTGCTATAATTTAGCATGCCCCCTCTCCCAAACCCTGCATTGGAAGGGAAAGAAGCTGAATTTACTCTCAAACTCAGGTCCTGATATCTAATTTTGCCAAGATAGGGGTATAATTGGGATATCAATTTATAGAATAAAAAGAATTTATGCTAAGGTGAACTCCTGCACCTATCTATACATCCTACTTTTAAAAAGTAACTAGAAATATCTTTTGTGTACACACACACACTGGTGATACTACCCCCATTGAGGCATTCCATTATACAGTAAATGCCACCCAGGCACATAAAAGAAGACCTAAATAAGAGGATACACATTTTTTGTTCCTAAATGGAAATATTCAGCATTGTAAAGCCATCAGCGTTCCCCAAATTAATAACATAATTTCTTTCCAAATATAAATGAGTACTTTTTGTAAATTGAAAAAAAGATTTTACAATCCTTCAGGAATCTATATACATACAAAAAGAATAATTACAGATTCTTGAGCTACTAGATAATAAAAATTATAAACAGTAATTATAATAGTCTCTAACACATGGAAGAAATAGTTATCTGCACCAATGGAACAAAATAAAACCCAAAATTAGACTCTGGTATATATGGGGAGTTAATATATTATAAAGGAGTCATTTTAAATCACTGCAGTAAAGATGGCCTATTCAAGAAATTGTATTGGGATTGTGGGAAGATGGCCTCGGACTAACAGGCAGGGCTCAATGCTCTCACAAAAACAAAGAGAAAGAGCCAAAATCTGTCTGAGGGACCTACTTTGGGGGTCAGCAGACCAGGACTGTGCTTCATAACTCCCAGGAGGGTGAGGGACAGAGAGAAGAACCCAAAACAACAAACATGCCTTACCAAGCCCCTGCAGTGGTGGGGAAGGGCTACCCTCCCCCCATCCCCAAGACATCAGGCTGAAGTAAAACTCCTGGCTCACTGCAGGTAACTGAGAGGGGAACAGATATCTTCCTCCCTGTCAGCTGTTTCAAGGGAAAAGGGAGAAGTCAGGGGACTTTTTCTTCAGTGAATTCGACTAGCAGAGCCCACTTTGAAACTCTGCTCTGGAAACTCAAGACAGGTACAGGGAAAGCCGAGACAGAAACACCTCCATGGAAAGGTGCACCCACGATCGCCATCTGGTGGTGGGTCTTGAAATTGCATGACCAAAACTTTTCATTTCTCTCTGTATCCTAACCCCTGGGAGAAAATCTGCACCCCATTAGTGAGTGCCTGTCCCAATTTTGATAACTTAAGCTGGGCAATTTTAAAGACTTAGAATAAGTTGAACCAAACATCAAAGAGGAGCTGTGAAAAAAAAAACAATAGGCAAGAGAAAGAAATGGTCATCAGAGTAAATTCACCAACATATTCAGATCCCTAGACATCAGCAAAAAATTATAAGCCATACTAGGAAATAGGAAAAGATGGCTCAGCCAAAGGAACAAAGCAAATATCCTGAAAAGAAACAGAATTTAAAATAATTAATCAGTGATAATCACTCAACTCTCTAAAATCAATTCAAAGAATTTAAAGAAAATATGACTAAAGAAATAAAAGATATTAAGAAGACACTGGGTGAGCATAAAGAACACTTTGAAATCCTGCAAAGAAAAGTAACAGAGCTTATGGGAATGAAAGACACAATGAATAAGATTAAAAATACATTAGAGGCACATAAGAGCAGATTTGAATTGCTCAAAGACAGAATTAGTAATTTCAAAGACAGAACATCTGAACTGGAAAAGACAGGAGAAAAGAAAGAGAAAAGAATGGAAAAAATGGAACAAAGTCCCAGGGAATTGAATGACAACATGAAACACACAAATATTCGCATTATTTGTTTCCCAGAAGGAGAATGGAAAAGGGGCAGAAAGAATATTTGAGGAAACAATAACTGAAAACTTCCCAACCTTTATGAAAGACATAATATCAATATCCAAGAAGGACAATGCACCTCAAACAGAATAAATCTGAAGACTCTCAAGATACCTTCTGCTCAGAATGGCAAATATCAGAGATAAAGAGAGGATTCTGAAAGCAGCAAGAGAAAAGCAATGCATCACATACAAGGGAACCTCAATAAGATTAAGTTCTGACCTCTCATCAGAAACCACGGAGGTGAGAAGTGGAATGATGTATTGAAGGTACTGAAAGAGAAAAACTGCCAGCCAAGAATTCTGAACCTGGCAAAATTGTCCTTCGAAAATGAGGGTGAGTTCAAAGTCCTCACAGACAAACAAAAACTGATAGAATATGTTACCAAAATATCAGAATTACAAGAGATACTAAAGGGAGTGCTACAGCCTGAAAGGAAAAAACAAGGGTGAGAGATTTGGAGATGAGTGTAAAAATGAAGATTATTAGGAAGAAGAGTAAACTAAAGGGTAAGAAGAACGATATGACAACTGAGAGCAGAAGGACAAGTGGATGAAGTAAGTAATGACTTTACAGTAATAACATTGAATGTAAATGGCTTGAACTCCCCAGTCAAAAGATCTAGACTGATAGAATGGATTAAAAAAATATGAGTATATTAGTCAGCCAAAGGGGTGCTGATACAAAATACCAGAAATCTGTTGGCTTTTATAAAGGGTATTTATTTGGGGTAGAAGCTTACAGTTACCAGGCCATAAAGCATAAGTTACTTCCTCACCAAAGTCTGTTGCCATGTGTTGGAGCAAGCTGCCAATGTTCAGACTTCCTCTTCCTATTAAGGTTCCATGGTCCCAGAATCTTCTAACATCAGCTGTAGGCCATCAGGCTCTCTAGGCTTTGTCTCTCTCCCTGGGGTCTCTCTGGGCTCAGGCTTACTTCTTTCCACAAGGTCAGCTGTAGACTATCAGGTGAATGGCTCATCTCTCTTCCCTGGGTCTCTGCCATGTCTGTGGAGGTGTCTCTCTTCCTCCGTGTTCTTCTCCTGTGTGTTTACTTCCCAGGCTCCAGCTCAAAACTCCAACATCAAAACTTAAAAAAACTTCACTCTCTGCTCTGCCGTGTGGTTTTCTCTGTGAGTCCCTGTCCACCAAGGGGGCAGGGACTCGACACCCCACTGACATGGCCCAATCAAAGCCCTAATCACAACTCAATCAAGTAAAAGTGAAACCTCGGAATCTAATCCAATCTAAAATGCCCAGACCAGTTCACAAACATAATCCAATGTCTATTTTTTGGAATTCATCAATAATATCAAACTGCTACAATGAGCCATCTATATGTTGTCTACAAGAGACCCACCTCAGATGTAAGGACACAACCAGGTTAAAAGTGAAAGGTTAGAAAAAGATATTCCATGCAAATAGTAACCAAAAAAGAGCTGGAGTAGTGATATTAATATTGGACAAATTAGATTTCAAAGGCAAAACTGTTATAAGGGATAAAGAAGGTCATTATATATTAACAAAAGGGGCAATTCACCAAGAAGAAATAACTATATTAAATATTTACGCACCTAACCTGAGTGCCACAAGGTACATGAGGCACACACTGGCAAAACTGAAGGGAGAGATAGATGTCTCTCCAATAATACTTGGAGACTTCAAAACACCACTCTCAGTATTGGATAGAACATCTGGACAGAGGATAAATAAACAGAGAGCTTTAATAATATGATAAACGAACTGGACCTAACAGACATCTATAGAGCATTGCACCCCAAACAGCAGGATATACATCCTTTTCAAGCACTCATGGATTCTTCTCCAAGATAGAACATATGTTAGGTCACAAGGCAGATATCAACAAATTTTAAAAGATTGATATTATATAAAACCCTTTCTCTGATCATAACCAAATTAAGCTGAAAATCAATAATGGATGGAAAAAGGGAAAAGTCATAAATATATGGAGATTAAACAACACACTCTTAAATAATCAGTAAGTCAAAGAAGAAATTGCAAGAAAATTCATCAAATATCTTGAGATGAATGAAAATGAGAACACAACATATCAAAACCTATAGGTCAGGGGGGCGGATGTGGCTTAAATGGTTGGGTGTCCGTCTGCCATATGGAGGGACCTGGGTTCGATCCGCAAGATCTCCTGGTAAAATAAGGAAAAATATAGGTGTGTGAGACCCCAGGCCCCACACACGGGCTCTCCAGGTCCCACCAATCTGCACAGCAAGATGATGACATAACAGGAGAGAGACACAGGGGAGAGCCAAGATGAGACACGCCAAAAAAAAACAGGAACTGAGGTGGCTCAGGTGGCAGAACACCTCTCTCCCACATCGGAGGTCCCCAGGATCGAATCCCGGTGAAGGCAGGAGAAGGATGAGAAGAGAGGGCAGGAAACAGACACAGAGAATTACCCAGCAAATGGACACAAAACAGCAAATGGGGCGGGGGGGGTGGTAAAATGGATAAATAAATAAATATAAATAAATCTTAAAAAAAAAACAAAAAACCTATGGGACAGCACAAAGGCAGTGCTGAGAGGGAAATTTATAGCCCTCATTGCTTACATTAAAAAAAGAAGAAAGAGCTAAAATTGAAGATCTAACTGCACACCTGGAGGAACTAGAAAAAACAGAAAACTAATCCCAAACCAAGCCAAAGGAAAGAAATAATAAAGATCAGAGCAGAAATAAATGAAATCAAGAA
>JAQZBX010103855.1:0-11013 GCA_029593785.1 Cabassous unicinctus | reverse complement strand
AATTACAGAGAAAACTAAAATCTCAACCTCACAGGGTTTCTGCAATTAAAGTGAAGGCATTGATTGGAAAGGAGTGGAACCCCGAGGACTGGGATGGAGATATATGGGATGATGATAATATTGGTGGGGACTTCGGAACTCTAAATTCTGCTGAGACTTTACCAGATAAAGCTGTGATGGCCTGCCCTGTGGAGACCACACCTTGTCAACTTTGTATCATCCAGTCTCCAGACTGCCCCAGGGAGTCCAGACCTCCTTCCAGCCCGTAGGCAGGAACCAGCCAAACTCCACCATGCACTGCCCAATTTCCAGTCTGTCCTGAAGAATCTACCTTCCAACCCCTGCCTGAAGAGATTAATCTTGTCTCACCAGAAGAAAATGCAAAGGAATGCCCTGAGGTCAGTAGCCTGCAAGACATCTCTAATCCTTCTCCTTACCCACCCCCACCACCCCTCTTCTCTTTGAGACCTATTACTAGACTAAAATCACAACAAGCCCCCAAAGGTGAAATACACAATGTGACCCATGAGAAAGTATGCTATATTCTGAAAGAGCTGCATGTGTTTTCCAACTTATATAGACAGAAATCAGGGGAATATGTGTGGGAATGGATACTAAGGGTATGGGATAATGGTGGAAGGAATATAAAGTTGGATCAGGCTGAATTTATTGATATGGGCCCACTAAGCAGAAATTCTGGATTCAACGCTGTAGCTCAAGGGGTTAGAAAGGGCTCTCTCTAACAGTTTGTTTGGGTGGCTGACTGAAACATGGACTAAACGATGGCCTAGCATGTCTGATGTGGAGATGCCCGATTTGCCCTGGTATACAGTAGAGGAGGGGATGCAAAGGCTTAGAGAGATTGGAATGCTATAATGGATTTACCATTTGAGACCTGCCCACCCACCCCAGGAATGTCCACAGGACACACCTTTCACCAGGACTGTGAGGAATACATTTGTAAGATTAACTCCATCTTCTCTGAAGAGCTCTGTGGTTGCTCTTCTCTGCAGTCCAGATATTACTGTAGGGAGGCCTGTAATGGAATTGGAATCCTTAAACATTATGGGAATGATCGGATCTCGGTTTGGTAAAAGTCAAGTATCCGCAGTTAATCACTAAAGGCAAGGTGGGCATGGCTACTGCAATGAAAGACAGATTCAAAACAGCTCACAGAATAGTCTGAGACGCATGGAGTTATGGCGTTGGCTAATAGATCATGGGGTACCTAGAAGTGAAAAACATGGGCAGTCTACTAAATTTCTTCTGAATCTGTATAAGCAGAAGAGTTCTAGGTCGAGTGAACAAAACCCTAACTCAAAGTACAGACGCAGAGAATCATGGCCCCTTAATCAATTCCCAGACTTGAGACCGTTTACAGACCCAGAGCCCCTTGAATGGGAAGAAGGCCAGGTCCCCTTGGGGAAAGATCCTGTTAAACTGCCAAAAATTTGTACTGTTAATCTTCCTCCCACCTTTCCCCAGGGAGACCTACAGCCTTTTGCCAGAGTAACTGTGCATTGGGGAAAAGGAAATGATCAGACATTTAAGGAATTATTAGACACTGGCTCAGAAGTCACATTAATTCCAGGAGACCCAAAACGTCACTGTGGTCCACCAGTCAGAGTAGGGGCTTATGGAGGACAGGTGATTGATGGAGTGTTAGCTCAGGTCCATCTCACAGTGGGTCCAGTGGGTCCCCGGACCCATTCTGTGGTTATTTCCCCAATTCCAGAATGCATAATTGGAATAGACATACTCAGTAACTGGCAGAATCCCCACATTGGATCCCTGACTTGTGGAGTGAGGGCTATTATGGTTGGAAAGGCCAAGTGGAAGCCTCTAGAACTGCCCCTGCCTAGCAAAATAGTAAATCAAAGGCAATACGGGATTCCTGGAAGTATTGCAGAGATTAGTGCCACCATCTAGGATTTGAAGGATGCAGGGATGGTGATTCCCACCACATCCTCATTCAACTTTCCTATTTGGCCTGTGCAGAAAACAGATGGATCTTGGAGGATGAGAGTAGATTATTCTAAAATTAACCAGGTGGTGACTCCAATTGCAGCTACTGTCCCAGATGTGGTATCATTGCTTGAGAAAATCAACACTTCCCCTGGTACCTGGTATGCAGCTGTTGATATGGCAAATGCTTTTTTCTCAAGTGCCATTAGTAAGGACCACCAGAAACAGTTTTCCTTCAGCTGGCAAGGCCAGCAGTATACCTTTACTGTCCTGCCTCAGGGTTATATAAACTCTCCAGCCCTATGTATAATATTGTCCGCAGGGAAATTGATTGTCTCTCCCTCCCATGAGATATCACACTGGACCATTATATTGATGATACCATGTTGATAGGACCTACTGAGCAAGAAGTAGCAAAGTCTCTAGATTTGTTGGTAAGGCATTTGCGTGAGAGATTGGGAGGTAAATGCAACAAAAACACAGGGTCCTTCCACCTCAGTGAAATTTCTAGGTGTCCAGTGGTGTGGGGCCTGTTGAGATATCCCTTCTAAAGTAAAGGATAAGCTGTTTCACCTGGCCCCTCCTATGACCAAAAAAGGAGGTACAACACTTAGTTGGCCTTTTCGGATTTTGGAGACAACACATTCCTCATTTGGGTGTGCTACTCCAGGTCATTTACCAAGTGACCAGAAAAGCTGCTAGTTTTGATTGGGGACCGGAACAAGAGGAGGCCCTGCGACAGGTCCAGGCTGCAGTGTAAGCTGCACTACCACTTGGACCATATGATCCAGCAGATCCAATGGTGCTGGAAGTTTCAGTGGAAGTAGAGATGCTGTCTGGATCCTTTGACAGGCCCCTATAGGAGAATCACAATGCAGACCTTTAGGATTTTGGAGCAAAACCTTGCCATCCTCTGCAGATAACTATTCCCCTTTTGAGAAGCTTTTGGCTTACTACTGAGCCTTAGTAGAGACTGAACGCTTAACCATGGGCCATCAAGTTACCATGAGACCTGAGTTGCCTATCATGGCCTGGGTATTGTCTGACCCACCAAACCATAAAGTTAGGCGTGCACAGCAGCACTCCATAATAAAGTGAAGTGGCATATACAAGATAGGGCTAGAGTAGGTCCTGAAGGCACAAGTAAGTTACATGAGGAAGTAGCCCAAATGCCCATGGTCACCACCCCTGCCATGTTACCTTCTCTTTCCCAGCCCACAGCTTTGACCTCTTGGGGAGTTCCTTACAATCAGTTGACTGAGGATGAGAAAACTCAGGCCTGGTTTACAGATGGTTCTGCACGATATTCAGGTACCTCCTGAAAGTGGACAGCTGCTGCACTGCAGCCCTCTTCTGGAACATCCTTGAAGGATAGCGGTGAGGGCAAATCCTCCCAGTGGGCAGAACTTTGAGCAGTACACCTAGTTTTTAATTTTGCTTGGAAGAAGAAATGGCCAGAGGTGTATTTGTACACTGATTCATGGGCTGTTGCAGGTGATTTAGCTGTATGGTCAGGGACTTGGAAGGAACATGATTGGAAAATTGGTGAAAAGGAGGTCTGGGGAAGAGGTATGTGGATAGACCTTTCTGAGTGGGCAAAAAACATGAACATATTTGTGTCCCATGTGAATGCTCACCAGAGGGTGACTTCAGCAGAGGAAGAGTTTAATAATCAAGTGGATAAGATGATCCACTCTGTGGCTAATGCTCAGCCTCTTTCCCCAGCCACTCCTTCATTGCCCAATAGGCTCATGAGCAAAGTGGCCATGGAGGTAGGGATGGAGGTTATGCATGGGCTGAGCAACATGGGTTTCCCCTCACCAAGGCTGAATTGGCCACAGCCACTGCTGAATGCCCAATCTGCCAGCAGCAGAGACCCACACTCAGCCCCCGATATGGCACCATTCCTTAAGGTGACCAGCCTGCTACCTGGGGGCAGGTTCACTACATTGGGCCACTTACACCATGGAAGGGGCAGCAATTTGTTTTAACTGGAATAAACACATACTCTCGTTATGGGTTTGCATTTACAGCATGCAATGCTTCTTTCAAAACTACCATCCGTGGACTTACTGAATGTCTTATCTACCGCCATGGCATTCCACACAGCATTGCTTCTGATCAAGGAACCCATTTCACAGCAAATGATGTGTGGGAATGGGCACATGCCCATGGAATTCACTAGTCTTACTGTGTTCCCCATAACCCTGAAGCAGCTGGATCAATAAAACAGTGGAATGGCCTTTTGAAGACTCAATTATGGCACCAATTAGGTGGCAATACCTTGCAGGGCTGAGGCAATGTTCTCCAGGAGGCTGTGTATGCTCTAAATCAGCGTCCTTTCTATGGTGCTGTTTCTCCCATAAACAGGATTCATGGGTCCAGGAATCAAGGGGTGGAAATGGGATTGGCACCACTCAGTATTACCCCTAGTGACACACTAGGAAAATTTTTGTTTCCTGTCCCTTCAACCTTAAGCTCTGCTGGTCTACAGGCTTTAGTCCCAAAAGGAGGAGTGCTGCCACCAGGGAACACAACAATGATTCCATTGAACTGGAAGTTAAGACAGCCACCTGGCCACTTTGGGCTCCTCTTACCTGTGAATCAACAGGCAAAGAAGGGAATTACTGTACTGGCTGGAGTGATTGATCCTGACTATCAAGGGGAAATTGGACTACATCTACATAATGGGGATAAAGAAGAGTTTGCCTGGAATGCAGGAGATCCTCTAGGGCCTCTCCTAGAACTGCCATGCCCTGTGATTAAAGTCAATGGAAAATTGCAACAAACCAATTCAAGCAGGACTAACAATGGCCCAGAATCTTCGGGAATGAAAGTTTGGGTCACTCCACCAGGCAAAGAACCACGGCCAGCTGAAGTGCTTGCTGAAGGTAACGGGAACATGGAGTAGGTAGTGGAAGAAGGTAGTGATAAATATGAACTTCGACTACATGACCAGTTACAGAAACGAGGACTGTAATAGTCGTGAACCCTTCTTCCTTGTTTCTTTATGAGTATGATTGTATATGTACACAAAACGAATTTCTTTGTTTTCTTCCCCAACCTTTTCCCCTATCATATGAAAAGTTGTATTAATTTCAAGTCCTAATATTTAGGATATTAGGACTAATATTTAAGTTTAACAGTGAATATTACCCAAGGACATCCACCCTATTCTATGGGGAATTAATGCGTTTCTGGTTGTACACAGGGAAGTTGAACAATGTTAGGCAGAAATATATATGTATGCTTGTCTGTTACTGTTTTTACTTAGAGACTAAGTATGGTTTAGGGTAATGTGTATGGTTGCCGAGTTGACAAGGGGTGGACTGTGATGGTTAGGCTAATGTGTCAACTCGACCAGGTAATTGTGTCCAGGTGTTAGGTCCAGCAAGCACTGGGCTAATTGTAATACAAGAGCATTTATGGACTTCGATCACCAGTGAGTTTACTGCATGGTTGGCTGATTACATCTGCATCAGTCAGGGAGGTTGCATCAGAAATGGGTGATACTTTTATCCAATCAGTTGAATGCCTTAAAAGGGAAAGTGATTTCAACATTCAGAGAGAATTTCCCAGCTCATCTTTGGACAGCCAACTTCTCCCAGAAACCCATCAAGGACCTTTCATCGGACTTTCATCAGAGCCCCTGGCTTGCAGCCTGCCTGTGGAACCTAGACTTGTGCTTCCCCATGGTCATGTGAGAGACTCTTATAAAGTCTCATTTTATTGACAGATATATCCTGTTGATTCTGTTTCCCGAGAGAACCCTGACTAATACAGTAATAATCACAAGTTTGTTATATTTTGCTTTATTTGTTTATTGTTTATTGCCCATTTGACTATTTAGTTCACCATTGTATAGCCAACCCCAAGCATTCAATCCAGCATATGATCAGTGCTCAAATATTTGTTGATTTAATGAAGGGTTGCCTGAATTCATTATTGAAATAGAGTAGATGTATTGAAGAACTGACTAGTAGAAAGTTTACTTTGTAAAATATTTGACAAAACATTTAAAGAAAATATGAGACCTATGTCACTAACTTTTTCTTTTATGTATGCAACAAACATATAAATTTGATGAAAAGGCTAAACAAACAAACCCCATCATTTTTACTTATAGCTACTGCCATTTGAAAGGACATTTGCAAAAGTGGCAGAGGATTAACAATGACATATGTGATTTGAGAAAAATGATTCTCAAAATGATTCCTCTCAGCAGAAGAGAAGGTATTACCAGAAATATTTACAAACAGAATCAGGGTCATATCTTCAGGACCTCCAAAATCTCAATAACAAAAAACACTGGAAAGCCAAAGCCACTCAAATATAAGTTGATAACATTTCTGCAAATTAATATCTGAAATGTGAACAATTACAAAAGGACAGAATTCCTTGCAATATGAGAGTACCCCTTATCCAAGGATTTACCAGGTAAAATAGGAACTGATATGGAACTGGTTTATTAGAAGGGAATTCACATATTTGCAAGAATAAAAAAAAAGAAAAAAAGATCTCACCAAGATCAAGATAGAAGATATTCCTCCAATGCCCTTAGTGAGGAGAGTTTGGTAATTAATTCCACAATCATGTCTTAGGTATATCTATATGATGTATTTTTAATCATTTATATTTATGTTTAAATTGTCTTTTTATATAGTGTGATTTTTACAAAACATCTTTTCTGTGGTCATAAATCTGTTTTCTTACCAAACAGAATTAAATTTGCAACATACAAGGCAGAGAGAAGAGATGAGCTAAATCTACTCATTATGCCTTTTTCTTTCTTTCCTGTGAAAAAGAAATCATATATCTCTTCCATTCATATATTTAACATTTGCAGTGGCCATTAGCTTTGCACCCCAGAATTTATCACTTCTAATCATACTTTAACCAAAGGAATGTGACATAACTGGACACATGATCCAAGAGGCTAAATTATCTTTTGTTAAGGCCATTTTTTCCTGTCACACCTCTGATTCCTAGGAGCTTCTGAGAATGGCTGAGATCACATCTCACAGGTGTCCAGAGCATTCTTGATGTTAACTCCACAGGAAAAGGGAGATCTATCTTTGGACACATGCATATCTTTACTGGGAAAGCTCATTTTCTTTTGTTTTCTAACTTGCTGTAAAACACATTTTCTCCATAACTCAGTGTTAGAAAGCAATAATATTAAGTTGTCAGCAGTTGAAAATTGATATAAACTATACTTATGAATTCATTGAACTTCATTAGATCTGCTCAAGAGGCCCAGTGTTTTTGACAATTTAAATAAGAATTATAAGTGGGTAATTTTTTCATCTGTTTTGACATATCATATTATACAAGTACTTCCACAATGGAGATATAATACTGTTTATAGATGTTTCCAGTGAAATATATCCTTGTTTAGAAAGCATGTTAAACTAGCATCCACAATCTTAACAGAAATGTATTTATTTAAAAAAAACACTGAACCACAAGTAAGAAGTCTCAGACTCTAGTCTTTGCACCAGTTAAGTAAAGGTAACCCTAGGCAAGTTATTTATTTTTTTTAATAATAATTTTATTTTTTAAAAGACACTTAGATTACATAAATGTTACACAAAAATTGTAGGGATTCCCATATGCTCCACCTCCCACTCCTCCCACAACCTCCCACATAAACATCCTTCATTAGTGTGGCACATCACCTGCAATTGATAAATACATCCTGGGGCTTTGTCACTAAGCATGGACCATAGTTCTCATTGTAGACCACACTCTCTCACACATAGTTCTGCATGTTATATAATGGTATAAAATGGCCTATATCTGTCATTGCAATGTCACTCAGGATAATTCCCAAGTCCCAAAAAAGCCCCTGTATTACAACTGCTTTTCCCTCTCCCTGCCCCTAAAGCATCTGGTGGCCACTGGCTCCACATTAATGTTGTAATTACTTCCACTGTGTGAATCACAATATGTCTATAATAGAATACCAGTAAGTCCACTCTAGTCCATAGCTCTTCCCCCAATCCTGAGGAGTCTGAGATGGTGACATCCACTCCACCTCCAAGTGAGAGGGGGCTTATATCTCATGGATAGCATGGATGGGATTATCCTGTCTGCAGCTGCAGACTCTCTCCATTCCCTGGCATGGCTGTTGTCCATCATCATCTCCCCTCCAGGTGTCCAGGGTGAGTCCATTGAGCTGTAGGGTAGGATTTGCAGATCCACCGAGATTCTGGGCCCAGCTGGCACATGGACAGCCCAAAGACTATGGTCTCTGGAAGTACACCTACAAACTCTGGCAACACATATAGGTTTGAATAGAAAGGGCAGATGGACAATGTGCAGGGAAGACATATTTGGGTCCAACTCTGTCACTGTCAGGAGCAAGGATTCCAAAGTAGGGCCCACTGATAAGGTGTAAAACTCTGGGGCTATCTGCTCTGATATAGAACCTGGGTGTCTCCAGATAGGCAAGTTATTTTAAACTCTTTGAGGCTCAACTCCCTATCTGTAAAACCCAGATGAGAAGATCTATACATCAAATTTTAAGACTAGTAACTGTGATATCAGAATAGGATGTATAAGAAAGCAGCATGAAACAAATGGATCCTAACATGTATAGATGATTAATATTTTACTTTTTAAAGACATTTTTTTTAAAAAAAGGAAGAATATATTTTTAAAAATTAACTAATGTTAAAAGACATATGTCAAAAAAGGAACCTTCTTCCCCCCACTTCACCACCGCCTAATCCACCCAACTTACATTCATCAACTTTCAAAACCTTTGGGTAATTATTCTGCCATTAACCTCTGTATTTCTAAGTAATATGCTTATATACAGATTTTTATGTATGTATAAATTTAATATGGTATTTTTTGATAGCTTCTTATAAGTGGTTTAGGCCTCTTGAATTTCTATTCTATGCTGTAGCCGTTTGGCAATTTGATGTAATTATGAATTCCAAAAATATAATTGGATCATGCTTGTAAACTGATCTGTTAATCTGGGCATGATTAAGTTATGATTAGGGTGTTGACTAGGCCACATCAGTAGGGCGTTGAGCCCCACCCCTTTGTGGGTGGAGGAATCGAATATAAAAGGCAAGGCAAAGGACAGAGGGAGCAGTTTTTTGAGAAGCAGTTTTGATGTTGGAGTTTTGATGTTGGAGAGAAGGCCCAGGAGAAGAGAAGTGAGCCATTCACCTGATAGTCTACAGCTGACATTGTGAAGAAACCAGAGGAGCTAAGCCCAGAGAGAAACACAGCCCTGGGAAGAGAGGAACCCAAGAAGCCTGAACCCTGGCAAACGTCGAGGCAGTTGTCTTTCTCCAACACGTGGCAATGGACTTTGATGAGAGAAGAAACTTAACGCTTTATGGCCTGGTATCTGTGAACTTCTATCCCAAATAAATACCCTTTATAAAGACCAACCCATTTTTGGTATTTCACATTAGCACCCTTTTTGGCTGACTAATACATATGCTATATCCCAAACCTCTTACCCTACCGGTCTTACCAATAAATATGCTGAAATTGTTAGATGGTTACATTACTATTGACTATGTAATATAACAGGATTAAGTTTCCATTCTTACAAAACTTTTTCTCTGAAATTATTAAAAAATTACCAGTTTGAATATCTATGTCTCTGGAGCTATTTTTTAAATATACTCAGAGCTGTCAATGCACAATAATTGTTCCAAATAACCAGGCACATATTGTGTTGATTCATTTCTCCCTGGAGATCACCTTTCTATAACTCTCCATCTTCCTACTCTAATTTAAACTGTACAGCTGATAATACTGGGATTTCTTCCATTATTCTCCTTTCGAAATCTCTTGTTTCATGGATGCACATTCTCCAGTAGCTTCCTAAAAACGGAAACAAGAAATATAATGTATTTTAGTTATTTGCATATTTAAAATTTCTTATCATATCCTCCCACTTGAATAAATTTGGCCCATAGGTTTCTCTCTCTCCAGTTTTTTGGGATGGTGTCCCTTCTCAGAAGTCATAAGGAACAATGTGCTGTTGAATACGATAGTCCTAATTCAACTAAGAAGCACAGCCAAAGGCATAAATTCCACTGTCTTCCAGCTAAAACCTGACCTTGCAAGGTTATGTATAGGAAAAGGAGAAAAAGCAGAGCAAATCTGCTCATATTGAGAAGCTTAACACTCACCAGTCTCCATGCCAGTGAGGGAATGAGGTTGATAGCACTTAGAAGTTCCCAAATACAAAGGTTGGGATTTATATATACCAGCCATTCTTTTCTTCTAGCATTTGATTCCCTACAAATTTCTATCCAATATCTCCCTCAGCGCAGGTCTTTGATCTGCTTATTTCTCTACCCAGATCAGCCTGCTTATAATAAAATAGCATTCTAATATGTTGCAGGAACTACTTATTTTAGGATCTATTTTTCATGTTTGTGAAAGCAGTTCTTATTTTATTGTGTATCTCTTTAAAAATCTTAGCAAAGAAATAGAACATCCTTTCCTTAATATCTTATAGACAACAGTTGGCATTAAACAGACTCCATCTGGGTTTTTTCCCCTACTCTCTGTACTTTGGGTTCCATTTTTTAGTGCAAACCAATTTTTTTTTCATCAGATTGTTAGAATACTTCTAAAATACTATGTTAAGTTGAATTTGTTTGGTATATTGTCAGTTTTACTCCTTATCAATTTACTCTGCATTGTTGAAAACTAAGTACCTTAAGGGCTTTGAAATCATTGCTCCACTGGAATGAAGAATCCAATATTGGGTCTGGTATTGAGAAGTCCAATGAAATTCTGATTCCCAATTAGGATTTTTGCTCAGTATATCAAGGTTGACTTCCCGAAAGAGCAATCAGGCAGTAAGATGATATTTTTCTTAGGATGCCCAGAACTCCAGTACCAAGAGATCCAATACACCATTCAGAAGTAGAAGCATCTCTTCAAGAAGACCTGTGGTTTCAGTTACTTCCCCTCTTCTCAAAAGTTAATATTTTATAAGTGTAGTAGGAAAATAAAATTTATAAACCAAAACATGAGCATGGAGAACTTTACCCTCTCAAAAAA
>JAQZBX010103854.1:0-11017 GCA_029593785.1 Cabassous unicinctus | reverse complement strand
AACCCAGGTCCTCCCATATGGTAAATGGGGGCTCTATCCACTGAGCCACACCCGCTTCCCCTTCCTTTTGTCTTTATGTCTCTCTTTCTCTCTTTAATGTGAAGGACCTTGTTTTCATTTCCTAGGCTGTTAAGCAGATACCATGAAGTGGTTTGACTTTAAACAATGGGAATCTATTAGCTTACAGTTTGAGGCTGTGAGAATGCCCAAATCAAGGCATCATCAAGATGATGCTTTCTTCCTGAAGACTGGCTGCCAGTGATCCTTGGCTCCTCTGTCACATGGCAAGGCACATGGCAGTGTGTGCTGGCCTCTCCCGTCTCTTCCAGGTTCCATCGATTTCAGCTTCTTGCTCCAGTGGCTTTCTCTCTCTCTCTCTGTCTCTCT
Organism: Cabassous unicinctus; assembly: GCA_029593785.1. Classification (NCBI taxonomy): domain Eukaryota; kingdom Metazoa; phylum Chordata; class Mammalia; order Cingulata; family Chlamyphoridae; genus Cabassous; species Cabassous unicinctus. Next base: position 10,630 of record JAQZBX010103854.1, on the reverse strand, counting down.
GTTTGTGTTCATTTGATTTATAAAGGACTGCAGTAATAGGATTAAGTCCCATCCTGAACAAAGTAGGTCACACAGTAACTGAAGTAGTCTCCTCAAAAGATCCTACTTACAATGAGTTCACACCCACAGGAATGGATTAGATTTAAGAACATGCTTTTCTTGGGTACATACAGCTTTAAACCATCTCAGAGCTCTTTGAATATGAGAGATCTGTGAAAAAAAAAATTGTCTCCTCCACCACACCCCTCTTTCTTTTTCAAGGATGAGCTATAAACCAGCAATTTTTCAAGTAGGTGTTTAATGGACTGGCAATTACTTAAGTATTTATCAAATGCCTACTATGTGTCGGGCATTCTGTAGACTTTAGGAAAACACCAATGAACAAAGAAGAACCTCTTGCAATCTGATGAGGACAGGTGTTAGTCAATGGTGACAAACAAAATTGAGTGAATTATTACAAACGTGCAAAATTCTTACTATAAGAAGAACGTGGTGATCTGTGAATCTTCCCTGATCAGGTGATATTTAAGCTGAGACCTGAAGGATGAGCAAGAGTTAGCTAGCAGAGAAGGGAAGAATATTCACAGCAAAGAAAGAACATGTGCCAAGGAGCCTTCCTAGTTTCTGGGTATGAGTTTTGAGACTGGCGTTTCAGATCCCAGGGCTGTGTTTGTTCTAAGCTGGTCATCAAGGACAGAGCAGACTAACAAGGTAGAGAGGAAGGTTTGATTTAGCAGAGCCCATAGGTAGTGCCAGAGTCGTATGGTTTGTGAATATATCTCAATAAAACAGCTTAATAAATAAATAATTGTGCAAGAATAGCCAGAAATAGCAGCTCTGTACAGCAGGGCAAACAGAGGGGTGAAGTTTCTTGTTTGTTTTTTGTTTATTATTAGTAGTAGTATTGAAATAATGAAAATGCACTACTAATGATTGAAGTGATGAATGCACAACCATGTGATTATACCAAATACCATTGATTGTACACTTTGGATGAATTGTATAACTTATTAATATGCATTAATAAAATCATTTTGGAAAAAAACAAAACAAAACAAATAGTCGTATAAGCACGAGCGATGTTGCGACTCGGCAATTAGAAGGACCCTGTGTATCCTCCTCTCACACATTTTCCAGGCTCCACTCTCAGAGCTACACATACTCGCTCCTTGTGTCCTGACATTGCCTTGGCACCGGCACAGCACGTCTTAGTGGTGGCTGTGGCTGCAGGAGGCAGGCTCTTGACTGTTGTTTATCCATCCTACATGGAACGCAGGAAGCACACACCGGATCCTCCCACCTGCTAAGACTCACACATCTGAGGGGGCGGGAAGAGCAAAGTGAGCAGGCATTGTAGCTCTTCGCTCCTGCCAAGCACAGCAAGTATTTAGCAGGATCACAGGCCCTTGCCGTATGTTCGCTTGGACGTTTATTCACACACATTTTCAAAGGCTTTAATTCCTTCTCCTCCAGATCCCTGAAGAATATTAGGAGTAGAGACATAGCCTCGACTCGAGAGGTGCTGCAACGCTCGATGCTTCAACTCCTTCCCTCAGATTGAAGGACAGAAAGGGCTGTCTTTCCTTCACTGCCTGGTTTATCCTTGTTCCACTAAGCTTTCCAAACTCATGGAGCTTTGTGGCTCACGCCAGGCAAACTGTCAGATGAAATGCTTTGGGCAAGAAAATTACAATCCAATTCCTGGCAGGAATTTTTGGCTGAATCAAACCAAGATGCACCTTGTTGTATACAACAGATGGACTCCGGAAATGTTAGATTTATAAATCGGCCTTTGGAAAATTTAATTCCCTCTCATGAATTATATAATACTTCTGGGGTGGGGGGGTTATCTTCTTTTCTGACTAACCTTCAGGTGGGAGGGGTTCCTAAGCCACAGCTTATGATCTGAGATAAGGAAAAGGAAGAGCGAGAATCATCTCCTGCCCACTTTCAATCTTCCTCCAGGAACCTTATTTAATGACCCTCATATAAACTCATGGGTCCCCCACTTCAGAGAATAAAGATGATAGAGGGTAGGGGAGACTGGTTGACTGAATGCTTTAAACAAACACAAACCCCTATCCTCCATGACTGGCCCCAAAGTATGCAGAGTGTCCACGGCGGGGAGATTGGATCCCACAGATTTGCTCTTGCTTGGAGGAATCCCCATAATCACTGAGGCCTCCTCACATTGCCCTCCAGGGCACCATTTCCATCAATAAAGCTACTCCCATGGGAGAGATACACTTTGTGGCGGAGTCAATTATGACCCCAACATAGACATGTTCTTAATCTTAATCCCATTTCTGTGGTGTGAACCCATTGTAAACAGCCCCTTTTGTAGATGTTATTTTTAGTTTAGGTGTAGTCCACCTGAATGAGGGTGGATCTTAATCCATTGGAGGCCTTATAAAAAGAAGAAACCATAAGTCAGAGAAAGCCACACAAAGGAGCCAGAAGTCAGGGGGAGCCAGAAGAGCAGATGCAAGAAGAGCTTGCACACCATGTGATGAGAGAGAGGCAGAGATGTGAGCCAAGGAGCCCCACGGACTGCAGCAAGCTGGTGTCGGGGTACTACGGATTTTGGGGGGGAAGCATTGCCTTGCCAACACCTTGATTTTGGACTTCTGCCTCAGAAACTGTGAGCCAATAAATTCCTGTTGTTAAGCCAAAACTAGTTTGTAGTATTTGTGATAGCAGCTCTGGCAAACTAAGGTACCCACTTTTCCTCATGTCCCTACAGCAGAGCAGAGACAAAGTCTGAGCTTATTATTCAGATTTATAGGTCTGGATACTCAGACCTTTGCCAATTAATTTACAGGACTGCTGGTAAAAGTCATGCAAAAATCTAGATAAACAGAACTATTTGGAAAAGCAAAGCAAAGGTGCTTTTCAATACACTACAATCTGAGAATATTATAACAAAAATAGAGTATAATCGAAAACGAATATTTTAAATGATTATTATTTATGTTCTCATAAATAAAAGTAATTAAGGGAAAAAAACTTCTCTCCACTCTTTGTATAAATTAAATTTGTGTATATACCTAGTTACAAAGGATTTAATAAAACTTTAAAGGCAAAATACCTTCATGACTTTCAAAATTCATATAAAATTAAATTGTATACATTTCATTGTTTTTCTTGGAAACAGTATAATACCTTTATGTGCCATTAATCCTTGTTAAAAAATTGTATATTACTGTTTTCAAGTACATTGACTAAGGTGTTTTAAGTATTTCAACAAATCTGCTAGTACAAAATGTGTTTTCATAGTTTGATTTATATAGTTTCACTATATTATTTAGAAAAAACAAGGAATAATAGTAAAAAATGTAACAATATTAATGTTCTCTGTTTCCATGTTAATTCTAATTGGACCTGGATAGCCATATTAATAAACTTGGTGCTGTTAAAGTTTAGTAGTTATTAAACTGAATAACTTTATTAAAAGAAAAATGATGGCTGCTTTTGTAGCATGCAATTAAATCATGGCTTATCCCTGATAGTAACCAGGGGCCTAACGTGCTTCCAGATAGCTGTTTCAGAAATGTGTCCTTGTAAATGTTTCATAAATATTTTTTCATTGGAATACTGATAAAATAGTAAACTGAAGAATGCAATAGTTCTAAGAATTTTGTTTTACTTAAGTATGTGCTCCCTAAATTTATACAGACTTACTGATCAAATAAGCTACTGTTGCATCTACCAAGTATTTAAAATTAAAAAAGAAAAATTATGTTTGCATTTAACGGAATTGAGTGATTATTCTGACAAGTTTGATTTTGATGGTAATTGTATATTGTAAGATGTTTGGAGATAGTTTCCAAAATCATTTTAGTAACTTAAGTATGTAAAATATATAAAATACATATTTTTTATTAAAGAAAAAGAAAGTACTTTTTTTTTCTTTATTTTATCCTAAAATAAAATGACTAGCTATTAAAATGAAGAAAATGTGGGACAAAACCTGAATGAATAGAGAAAATGCAGGAGGTTCACAGAAAAGGAATATTTGTGGTCAAAGTTGGGTAAGATTTAATGGCTCTAATTATAAAATTTTAAAAGCCTTAGTATCAAAAATTATACTGATGCCAAACTAAAATTTGGTTCTCTGTCTGTTGAAGTGCCAAAGTTTCTTAAATCGTTAGTCTGTTTTTAGTAAAGGCTTATAAAGAGATTTTTTCTCCTAAATAATCAGTGTAAAAAGGTAAGAATCCCGTGTTTTATCAAAATAACTTCTTGTACTTTATGTTAACTTTATTGTTTAAGAAAAACAAGTCTTCTCACTCTCAAAAAACATAATATTCAAACTTAATGACTTTTAAAAAAAATATTTATTTATTTACTTTTATTTACTGCTCCCCTGCCCCCATGGTCCTCTCGTCTGTCTGCTCATTGTTTGCTCGCCCTCTCCAGGAGGCACCAGGAACCAAACCCGGGACCTCCCACACGAGAGGCGGGTGCCCAATGGCCTGAGCCACATCCACTGCCCCCTCATAACTTTTTTTTTTTTAGAGATTTCTTTCTTTCTTTCTCAGCTTCCCCCTGCCATTGTCTGCTCTCTGTGTCCATTCACTGTGTGTTCTTCTGTGTCTGCTTGTCTTTTCTTTAGGTGGCACCAGGACCTTCTGGAGTGGGAGAGAGGCACTCAATCTCTTGCACCACTTCAGGCCCCTGGTCTGCTATGTCTCTTATTGTCTCTCCTCTGTGTCTCTTTTTGTTGCATCATCTTGCTGAACCAGCTCTCTGTGAGGGCCAGTACTATATGAGGGCCAACACTCCTGCACAGGCCAGCTCTCCTGCAAGGGCCAGCACTCCGCTTGGGCCTGCTTTCTGCATGGGCCCCTCTCCGCGCAGGCCAACTTGCTTTCATCAGAAGGCCCCAGGAATCGAACCCTGGACCTCCTATATGGTAGACGGGAGCCCAATTGCTTGAGCTACATCCAGTTCCCCCTAACAACTTTTAACATTTTGTTTTCTCAAAGTCAAACCCTAAAAAATATCTTTTTATTTCAAACTATTGCAAAAAATTTGTTCTTTCACCTTGTAAAAAGTGAAGTGCTAAAAAATTAAGTTCATATGATATAAGCTGCATGGGAAATATTTAAAAACTGTTATAAAAATTAAAAGGGATTTTCTAAATTTATGTTAACTAAATTTGTATGGGTAAAATGTTCATATAAATATTTAAAGATTGTATAAAACTCCTAGAGATTTGACAATGCTTTCTGCATAATATTAAAAACAGTATAATGTTGTTGGTCATGGTTTTAATTATTTTAAAGATGTTATATGTCATAAAAGCAACCAACTTTCTTTATCAGTTACATTGTTTTGCTCTGATACCTTTCTAAATGTACATACAGTCAGCTACAGATCAAAGCTTGATTTAAAAAAATAATAATAACTTTAAAGGAAAAGCAAGGCAAGTCTGAAAGCTATATTCTACCCATTACATAACATAGCCCTAGTAAAAATGTAAAGGAGAAACAAAAAAAACTGCTGCTGTGGTCTATAGCTAGTAATCTCAACATAAGTTAATTTTCAAATGTTTTTATTTCTGAAAATAGCTTCATTTTGAAAACGCTCATAAAGAAATTAGGGCCTTAGTTGTAAGCTCTTGCAATAGTCACATTTGTTTCTGAACTTTAATTGTTATTTCTATATTTTAAAATACTTTCTTCTTTGTGTATAACTTAATAGCTCCCTGGAATTTTTAAGGGCCTGTATGACACTTGTAATTCAGAACTGAAGTTAACCAACTCTAAAGGTGCTGAAAAAGCAGCATTAGGTCTAAAAGACCACCCCAATTAAAGAAGCTAAAAAGAATCAGGCATCAGGAAGCAGATGTGGCTCAACCAGTTGGGCACTCAACTACCACATGGGAGGTCCTAGGTTCAGTTCCAGTGCTTCCTAAAAAATGAAGATGAGCACACAACAAACAGACACAGCAAGCACAAACAACAAGGGGCAGGGGGCGAGAAATAAATACATCTTTTAAAAAGATAAAACTAAAACTTTACATAACAATACTATGGGAAAATGATATACTGCATAACAAACATATGTAGCAATAATTGTATTTATAGGATAGTTTACAGTTATAAATGTTTATACTAGAAAAGAAGAAAGGCTGTAAAAATAAATATCCAACTCATGAAATTAGAAAAGTAGGGTAAATACAAAGAAAATGGAAGGAATAGTAAAGGCAATAGTAGAAATTAATGAATTATATGTTTATGTCTTAGTCTGTCTCTTAGGCAAACAGAAAATCAAAAAGCCAAATGCTATTTCTTTTTTAAAAATGAATAAGATAAATAAATCTCTGGTAGATCAATATAGAAAAATAAGAGAAATAATATTATATTAAAAAGGGATATACCTACAGATAAGAAAGAAGTTTTTTTAAAAAATTATACGGGAAATGGATGTGGCTCAAGTGATTGGGCTCCTGTCTACTATATAGAAGTTTCAGGGTTCAATTTCCGGGACCTCCTGGTGAAAGGCAAGCTGACCCATGCAGTGAGCTGGCCCGCTCAGGAGTGCTGGCCCACGCAGAGAGCTGGTGCAGCAAGATGACACAACAAAAAGAGACAGAGAGGAGATACAATAAGAGATGCAGCAGTCCAGGGAGCTGAGGTGGCGCAAGAGATTGAGCACCTCTCTCCCACTCTGGAAGGTCCCAGGATCAGTTCCCGATGCTACCTAAAGAAAAGACAAGCAGACACAGAAAAACATACAGAGAGCAGACAGCGAGTGCAAAACAATGGGGGGGGGGCAGGAATAAATAAATAAAAATAAATCTAAAAAAAAAAATTGTATATCAGTTTGTATTAGCCTACCCTCACCCTGAAAACAATCCCTGAAACAATCCATTAAATGGAAGATAGACAACAGAAATTACCCAATCTGAATAACAGAGAGAAAATAGTTTGGAAAAAAAAAAGAACAGTCTCAGGGACCTGTAGGACTATAACAGAAGATCTAACATTCATGTCATCAGAATCTGAAAAGAAGAGACAGAAGGTAAGGCTGAAAAAGTACTCAAAGAAATAATGGCTGAAAACTTCCCCAAGAAGGCAAGAGACATAAACCTATAGATTGAAGAAGCTAAGTGAACACAAACAGGGTGAATCCAAAGAAATTAACACCAAGATAAATGATTATTAAATTTTTGAAAACTAAAGATAAAGAAAAAATCTTGAAAGCAACCGGAGGAAAATAATATCTTATGTATATGGGGAAAATGATTTGAATGACAACAGATTTCTCATGAGAAACCATGGAAAACAAAAGAAGTTACAAAATATTATTCAAGGGCTGGAATCCCTTGAATGTTTCAATGTTATAAACAATGAAAACAGACTTCAGTGTAATGAAGGGGAAATAAAGGCATTTTGAGATGAAGGAAAATGAAGAGAATTTGTCACCAGAAGCTATACTAAAAGAAAGGGTAGTCTGTAGATAGAAAGTTCTTGAAACAGAAACAGTAAAAGATTGACTTAATGAATATTGGGAAGGAAGAAAGAACATGGCAAGCAAAAATATGGGTATATATAATAGGCTTTTCTTTGAGCTTTCTAAAATGTGTTTGACAATTGAAGAAAAAATTATAACAACTGTCTAATGTGATTCTAAATATATGTAGAGGAAATATTTAGGATAATTATATTATAAATTCGGGAGGCTAAAGAGACTTAAAGAAGATAAGGTTCGTATACTTCACTCTAACTGGTAAAATGATGACACCAGTAGACTAGGATAAGCTTGTGTATATATCATGTAATATCTTGAACAGCCACCCAAAAAGCTGTACAAAGAAATACACTCAAATACACCATAAACATTAGCCATCAAGGAAATGCAAATCAAACCACAATGAGATATCACATCATACCCACTAGGATGGCAATTAAAAAGAGAGAATAAGTATTGGTGACGATGTGGAGACATTGTAATGTTCATAACTTACTGACAGGAATATAAAATGGTGCAGCTGCTATGGAATATAGTAAACAGTTCCTCAAAACGTTTACTAGTTACCATAAGATCCAGCAGTTCTACTCTATGTATCACCAAGAAATGAAAACAAATGTCTATCCAAAAATTTGTACACAAATGTTTATAGCAGTATTATTGATAATAGTCCAAAGTAGAAACAACCCAAATATCCATTGGTTTGTGAGGATTTTATTATGGACAGTCAGATGCAGCAAGGAGGACAGGCACTAGAGATTCTTAAAAGAAATTTTGTTATACTAACAGGTTCTAGAGACAGAGTCGCAGCATGAAGCTCAACCAAGCAGGTGGGGAACCAAAGAAGAGCCAGTGGAGCCAGCTGAGATTATATAAAAGATTATGCCTTTTATAGCCTTATAGGGGTGAGGCATTAGCGGTTGGTCAGTCAGGTATATGACTGGGGAGTGTTTATTTGAATTTGGTGCCCCCACAAAACCAGACAGGACTCCAGGCTAGTGGAGAGGGGAGTCTTAAGGCATGTTTATCTGACAGGGACAGCTTGGGGATTCAAAATCAGGAAACGACATAAGTAGCCCATGGGTGCATGCAAAAGAGACCTAGGACGGATGAGGCATCACTGACCAAGTGTGGGGTCTTAGTTTTGTTTTTTCATATTTTGCCTATCAGCTGATGAATGGATGAAAAAAATGTGATATATCTACACAATGGAATATTATTTGGCCATAAAAAGGAAGTATTGATTCATGCTACAACATGGTTGAACATTGAAAACATTGTGAAAGAAGCCAAACATAAAAGTCCACATACGTATGATTCCATTTATATGAAGTATCCAGAATAGACAAATCCAGAGTGACTGAGCAGATCAGTGGTTTCCAGGAGTTGGGGAAAAGGTAGAATGAGGCATGACTGCTAACAGGTGTGGGATTTTTTTGGGGGTGATGAAAATGTTCTGTAATTAGATAGTGGTGATAGTTGCACAAATTTGTGAATATACTAAAAGTCACTAAATTAAGACGAATGGTATGGTGTTTTAGTTTCCTAGGCTGCCCAAGCAAATAACATGAAATCATTGGGTTAAACATTGGGAATTTATTAGCTTAAGGTTTTAATGCTAAAAGAAATTCCAAATCAAGGTGTCTTAAGGTGATGGATGCTTTCTTCCCAAAGACCGGTGTTTGGGGTTAGCTGCTGGCAATCTTTGGTCCTTACTTTGTCACATGGCAAAGCACATGGCAGCATCTCCAGGTCTCTCCCTTCTCTTCTAGATTTCATTGTTGTCCAGCTTCTGGCTGCACCCTCTGTGGCTTTTTCTTTCCATCCATTTGAATTTCATTCCGCTTATAAAGGACTCCAGTAATGGGATTAAGACCCACCCTGATCAGGCTGGGTCACATTTTCTTAACCAAAGTAACCTCATCAAAATGTTCTACTTATAATGAGTTCACATCCACAGGAATGGATTAGATTTTTAGACTTAAGAACATGTTTTTCTGAGGTACATAGAGCTTCAAACCATCACATATCGTATATGAATTATATCTCAAAGCTGTTGGGAAAAAACTATAAATGTATCAAAATAGAATTCTAAAAAAATGTTCAAATAACCAAAAAGAATGCAGGAAGAGAAAACAGAGAAATGAAAAACAGAGAGAACAAAGAGAAATAAAAATATAAAAGGGCAGACTTAAGCCCTAACATATCAATAATTATATTAAATGTAAATTCTCTAAGTATGACAATTAAAAGACAGAGGTTGGCAAAGGGAATTAAAAAAACATGACCCAACTATATGTTCTCTACAATAAACTCACTACAATATAATGATATAGGCAGGTGAAAGTAAAAAGATGGAAAAAGATCTATTATACAGACATTAATCAAAGGAAATCAGGAATGGCTATATTAATATCAGACAAAGTAGACTTAAGAGCAAAGAAAATTACCAGAGACAAAAAGAGGCATTTTATCATGATAAAAGGGTCAATCCACCAAGAACACATAGCAATCTTAAATGAGTATGTACCAGAGAACTACAAAATGTGTGAAGTTAAACTGATATAACTGAAAGGAGAAATTTTAAAAATCCACAATTATAGTTGGAGATATTCTTCTCTCAACAATTGACAGAACAACTAGACAGAAAGTCAGCAAGGATATAAAAAAAACACCGTAAACCAATGGGATCTAATTGATATTTATAGAATACTCTGCCCAACACCAGCACAACACATTCTTTTCCAGTGCCCATGGAACATACACCAAGAGAGACCATAACCTGGGCCATAAAACAAACCTCAACAAATTCAAAAGTTTTGAAACTATTACATTCTCTGACATACTGGAATCAAACTAGAAACCAATCATAGAAAAATCTCCAAACACTTTGAAAGTAAACAACATACTTCTATATAATTCATGGGTCAAAGAGGAAGCCTCAAGAGAAATTTTTAAAAAATTGAACTGAATGAAAATGAAAATACAACATATAAAAAATTTGTGGGACACAGCTAAAACAGTGTGGAGATAGAGAAATTTAAAGCACTAAATGCATACATTGAAAAAGAGGAAGACCTCAAGTCAATAATATAAGTTCCTACCTGAACAACTTAGAATAGTAAGAGTAAACTAAACTGAAAGCAAGCAG
>JAQZBX010103853.1:0-11016 GCA_029593785.1 Cabassous unicinctus | reverse complement strand
TATGGCTCGCATCCTTAAAGAAGAGGAGAGATGCAGAGGCAGACACACCCATCGCCATGTGGCACTGGAGGTGCTGGAGCCACAAGCCAGGAGCACCAAGGATGGCCTGCAAGTCCCAGAAGCAAAGAAGAGGCAAGGAAGGATTCAGAGGGAAGACAGCCCTGCCGACGCCTGATTTCAGACTTCTGGTCTCCAGAACTGTGAGCCAATGCATTTCTGTTATGGCACTTTGTCATGGCCACCTGGGAAACCAGTCCACTTATCCACATGGTTGTTGTCAGGATGAACTGAGACAGTCTGCGTGATCTTCTCTGTCACAGAGGAACTTCTCTGCATATCAGCTCGTGAATTCTGAAGCCGTGGCAGCTGGCAACTTCTGTGGCCCTGCCCAGCCTGTCCCAGGTGGCTGGGCATTTCCTCCTCTGCATTCTTCAAGTTCTGCAGATGAGCTCCATGGTATGTCTCTTTAGTCTGGGAGCTTCTGGTGGGCAGGGACCTTTGCTAGTCACATATTTTTCATTCTCATTACATTGTGCAATGCCTGGCACCTGGTCATTGTATAAGAGCTTGCTGCTGGGGAGAATGAATAAAAGAATGCTAACTTTGTGAATTTTCTGAACTTTGAACATGAAATCTGAATTGCCCCACGTCCTGCAAATCTCTTCACTTTGGATGAGTTTCCTCATATCGATGAAGACTGTTCCTGAGTTGTTTTTTGTTTGTTTGTTTGCTTGCTTATTGTTTGTTTTTTTGTTTTGTTTTGTTTTTAGGAGGCTAGGGGGACCGAATCTGGGACCTCCCATGTGGGAAGCAGGCGCTCAACTGCTTGAGCCACATGTGTTTCCCTCCAGTTGGTTTTATAACCTGAAGCTGTTGCTTTGAAATGTTTATTTATAATTGCTCACCTGATTGAGCGCCCTTATTCATTCTAAACTTTTTCTGGTAGATTCTCTGGTTTGTTGGAGGTGGGGTGGAGTAAACAGCTACATTATCTGCACAAAATGACCATTTTTGTCTCCTCCTTTCAGCTCCCTCTGCCTTGGCCCATGGCAATGACTAGAAGTTCCTGAAAGTGTTCAGTGTAAGTGGAGAAAATAGGAATATTTGTTTCAATTTTAATGGAATTGCCTCAAGTGTTTTACATTACATACTTTACCAATTATTGATTTAAGATGGTCTCAGATATTGAGGAATTGTACTTTCAATCTTCATATTCTGAGTTGATACCAGGATTAGATGCCAAATATTTTTATGACATATTTTAGACACATAACAAAAAAATCTTGATTTTTATTTTCTCCTTTGACTGTTGATGTGGTAAATTGTCAATAAAGTCTCTTTGACATTGTGTTACAGGAGTAAATCTTACTTTGCCGTGGGGATATTATTGTATCGTGTACTGTCGGATTTAATTTGACTCTTTTTATTTTAGGATTTTTGTACCTATATTCAATAGTATAAGTGGTCATAATTTTATTTTTGCTCATAAGGTTTTTGGATTTGAATATTACAGTTTAAGCGAATCTTATGAAATGAATTCAGAAGAAGCCCAGTCTTCTAAGATCTGAAATAATTCCCACATCATGGGCCCAGGGTTTGCCATCTGCCAGTCAGACCTAGAGGCTGGCAGAGCTGGAATGGGGGTCCTGGGAGCAATTGCTAGATTGAGAGGGGCCCCAGAGGATCTGGGCGGGCAGTATTTCAGGCTGTGGGGCAGCACTGGGGCAGGGGGAGGTCAAGCTGGGCTTAGTACCAACAGGCAAGAAGGATTTTGACCACAGCTGTCCAGGCTGAATGTGAACCCCGAGCAGGGGATGTGTCTCGCGTGGCCCTTCATCGTGCAGCTCCTCTGAGCCAGGCTGAAGGCTGAGAACCCACATCACCCCACAAAGCAGGTCCCGATTCTCAAGAACCGCTTAAGAGAATGACCAGGATTGGGGCCATTTCTTTTCCCCAATTTCATCCATCTTTATTGGACAATGTAGCTTTGCTCCATGTTGTTCTAAAAAACACACGTTTATTTCTTTATGATTTTCACATTCTTTAACATAGCTGTCTTTGGCATGACAACTTTTTAAAATTTATTAAAATTACCATGGTGCCTATTTATCTATAGTTTCATCCTTTTTTATCATGCTACCTAAGATTTTGTCTATTTTATAAGGGATTTTAAAAAAATATTTATCAATCCAACTCTTTGACTTGTCATTTCTACCTTTTTGTTTTCTAAAATATTAATATTCATCCTTATCTTTCATTGATTTTGCAAAATTAATTATGAAGTATTTCAAACATATAGCAAAGTGCTAAGAATAATATAACAGATGCCCATTAAAGTGTCCCACAGAAAATAAGAAATGCAAGCATTTTGCCATTTTTACTTCCAATCATAATTTTTCACAAAATAAACCTTTCAGATACAAGTAATGCCCCCGTTACCATCCACTCTCCCCTTGCTCATGCCAAAGGCTAATCATGCTTGAAATTGCTGGGGTCCATCCATCGCTTCCAGATTTCTATATTGTATATGTAATTTGTGTAAATGGCAAAATACACTGCAGGTTCTTTTACAACTTGGTTTTTCACTTAGCATTATGATTGCAAGATTTATCCCTTTTTGGTTCATTTTAATGCCTATATTATTCCATTACACAAGTATAAAAATTAATTTATCCATTCCTCTATTGAGAGTTATTAAAATATGTTCTACTTTCTAGCTTAAAGGAAACAATGATATAATTAACACCCTAATGCATGTGTCATTACACACGCATGTGCAAGACTCTCTAGGATGCATAACCTAGGAGGAGAGTTACTGAAGAGCATACATGTCTTCAACATACATCGTCACTGCCAACCTGCTCTACAGGAAGATTTACACAACAGTCCATTTCCACTAATTCTTATGCATGGGGTGGTCGTTTAATTTATCATCAGACCAGGGTCCCTCCGTGGGTATCCATGCCAGCAGAAGTGTGGACCCAAGCAGTCCCAGCCAAGCCAAGTTGCATGGGAGCTGCTTCTCCCAGGGCTCTCCTCCCTCCAAAGTGCTCAAACACTACCAACAGTTGCTTTAACTTTGCCCATCTCATGGGTGTGGACCTTATCCCCCTGTTTTGTCTATTTTCACGTTCTTGATTGCTAGTGAAGTTGAGCAATTTTCTCAAAAATTTCTCTCACTCCACTCACTGAGGGCCCAGGCTTCCTCAGCACAGAGAAGGCCCAGGTATGCAAGGCGTGCAAGGTTCTCCCGGTTTACCTTCTCCTGAAGGAGAGAGCTGTCTTTACCTGGCAGCATCTAATATCAGGTAGTGCTATGGTATTATAATATATTATACTGTCGTTTGATTAAATAGCAAAATACACTGCTAAAGGAAAAACAAAGCTGTAAAAGAAGCTGCACTGTATTTCACCATTTATGCAAATGTTGATATTATATATTTCAATAACATGCAATTCTTAATATTATAGCATTAGAGTGTTAAGCATTATAAAAAGAAATCAATGTTGGACATTTTAGGTTCCTTGGGGGGAGAAAGAGGCTGAGAACTGAGGGAAGGAGTGAAATGAAAGTCGAGGGAAAGCCTGTGGGGCCCAGGAGAGGACTTTGTGCTCCAAGGAAAATGACTTGGGAGTGGAAGCCAGAGCCAGGCCTTGTAGAATTTTGGCTCTAGTGAGGAACTGCTTCCCCACGCCCCAAGAGGGTTTTAAACAAAGTGAGATACGTCACACACAGAGTTCTTAGTGTTGCGGGGGTACCCTGAGAAAGGGGATGGTCACTCTTGCTGAAGTCAGCTGGTTATGGATTGGAACCAGGGTGGCTCTGCAAGTAAAGTGGCGACAAGTCTTCCAATACAGCTTCTCTTTCAGAGCAGCGAAGAACGCCTAGTAGGTGTCTGACGTGAGCAGCTGGGCAAAGTCCCTTTTCTGTGAATTGTCTGTCTGTAACCCTTGCCTGCTTTTCTCTTGGAGTTTCAGCCATTTTTCTTTAAATGAATTTTGCAGTTCTATTTATTTGTATTGGATAGTCATCATTTACCAGCTATTTGATTGCAGTTATTTTTCAGTCTGTGATGTAACTTTTGCATAATGTATAGACATAACTGTGGTATGGGATTTTTATATTTTGTCGAATACTTTTAGAAGAAAACAGAAGGAAATGTTCACAGGGTTAGGTTTGTTTTTCATGAGTAGTTCTTGCATCCATCAGCAATTTAGCTGCATTTAAGATACAAAATAGGGATCTACCTTTACTTTTTCTGTAACAACCATTCCTTCTAGTACTATTTATTAAAAAGCCATTATTTTACCCTGATTTTAATGCCATCACTGTCATATATCATATATTCAAATAGAAATGTTTATATTGTATATAGTATATAGAATATATCATATATAAATTATATATTAAATATGTTAAATATGAAGTCAAATATATGCTTATTCTTACAGACTTTTTAGCTCATTCCATTGTTCTATTTTTCTATCCCTGTGCAAATAATAAGCTCTGATAACTGGTAGGGCAGGTCTCCCACCTAATACTTCTTTAATTTGTCTTGGCCCTTGACAAATTAGTCAAAAATTCTTCTGGAGAGTAAGTTTCCAGGGAAAGCCACTGTTGGGATTTTTATTGAAATTGAATTATTTTTTGATTAATTGGGGAAAATTGACATCTTTCGGGTACTGAGCCTTCCCATCTATGAACTATCTGTACATTTATTTAGGTCTAACTTGTTCAATACAGTTTTTAATTCTTTCCATAAAAGTCTTACACATTTTTATTATATCTAATCTTAGGCATTTTAAAGATTTTGTGACTATTGTGAAAGGAATTTTATTTTATTTTATTTTATTATTACTTATTTGCAAGAATATGAAAAGTTTAATTTCGATGATAAAGATTTTATTCCAGTAAACTTCTGTAATCTCCTATTCTAGTTCTTTTAATGCCACTATAATTCTAGTTCTAATAATGTTAGAATGCTCTTTAATTTTCTGTTTTGACAGTCATATTTATTGTGATTAATTGCAAAGTTTTCGTTCTTTTTGAATTCCCATAACTTTCTCCCTTTCCCTCTCCTTTCCCTTTCCCTCTCTCTCTCCCTCTGTCCCTCTCCCTTTGTATATATAGTTTCTCAGGAGAATCTTGACTAATACAGTACCTTTTGATGAATAGAAGTTCTTATGTTTAATGTTGTAAAATTTAAAAAAACATGTTTATGGTTAGTACTTTCTGTGTCTTGCTTAAGAAATCATTCCTTTTCCTGAGATTCTGAAGGTATTCCACTATATTATCTTCTAAAAGCTTTATGATTTTCCTTTCACAACGATGCAATTGGATTTTGTGTAGATTGCTGTAAAGTGGGGGTACCAGTCTATTTTTAAAAATATGGATACCCGATTGCCTCAGAACCCTTAGCAGAAATATAGCAATACCAGTGAGTGTCTTGGGCTGACTCTGGGCTGTCTTTTCTTTGGTAAGGCTCTCTTATTTACGCTAGCTTTGTAATAAATATTAATATTTGGGAGAGCAACTTCAACTTTTTTCTGCTTTCCCAAGTGTATCTTGGCTAATCTTCATCTTTTTAATTTCCATGTAAATTTTAGAATGACCTCATCAATTCCACCAAATCAAGCCAAACTACACCAAACAAAATACGCTTGTTGGGATTTTGATTGGGATTCCATTGAACCTTTGAATTTATTTGCAGATACTAGGCATCTTTACATATTGTGTTTATGAATTCATGGACATGGTATAGCTCTTTATTTAGATCATCTGAAATGTTTGTCAATAAAGTTTTAACAATTTCCCCATAGCTTTCTTACACATGTTTTGTTAGCTTTTATTTTAAGTTTGGATGCTTTTTAAAATGACATATAATATATATTATTTAATTTTCTAACTATATCCTGCTTGTATATAGAAATACAATTTATTTTTTAATAGTGAATTTGTTGTATCCAGCAACCTTACTAAAAGAACATATTATTACTCTTAATATATATCTGTAGAATCTTTAGAATATTCTACATGCCCGATCATTTCATCTGTGAACAACGTGACTGCTTGTTTCTCTCATAGCAAAGCTTATATTCTTTATTTCTTTCTCTTGCACTTTAAATGTGTCATGGTGAGAGAATATGTTGCTTAAGGTTTCAATACTTGATTTTATTAAAACTTCCTTTTGGATCCTGAATATGATCAAGGTTTTGTCAATGTTCATTTATGCATGAAAAGAGCTACTATATTCTATACTGTTGAGCGCATTGTAGAATAAATGTCCATTGTATCAAGGATATGAGTTGTATTGGTTAAATTTTCTCTATTCTTATTTTTGTTAACTTGTTTTATCAATCACTAGGAATAATTTGTGAAAGCATCTCACTCTGCATAAATGTATATTTCTTCTGGCTATTTGGTCAAATTTGGATTTATATATTCTGAGTCTATATTGTTAGAAGCATACGATTTTTAAAATTTTATGTCTAACTGGTATTGAATTAATTCTTATATAATTATGAAGTTATTTCTGGTATTTATTTTTTCGTTAAAGTCTACTTTTGGATATTAATATTGATATTTACAATAGTTTTCTTTTGGTTATTTTCTGAAATCTTTTTCTTTTAACCTTTCTGGTTCTTAGATTTTAGATATTCCTTTTCTTACATATATATATATTTTTAGTAGTTGATTTAAGGCTAAGAAAATGCATTCCTCATTTGTCAAAGTCTACATAGAATAAATATTATCAAACTTCACACTTCACACCTGGGCCTCACATTTCCCATTTAAAATTCTCCTCACACTTCTCAATTTACAAATGCAATACCTATAATTATAGTTATTATATAAATGTAATGCTATAGCTCCTTTTGACAGCCCATTCCTCATGTTTTGCGCTATTATTGTAATTTCTTTTTACATATTAAATCCACTTTACTATGTTATTACTTGCTATTATTACATTTCATTTATTGTTATTTTGTTTGAAAATACCATTTTTTTAATACTTTCCATTTCTGCTGGGATTTGCTATCTGTTCCTTTAAGTCCTACAACATGTTTATAATAGTGGCATTAAAGCCTTTGCCTCCAAAGTCCAACAGTTGAACCATCTTGAGTTTTGCTTCTATTGCTTTTTTTTTAATGATCATGGACCATATGTTTGGTTTTTTTGCATGTTCAAATTTGCCATGATTGGCCAACGACCTCAAGACAGAAGCACCTCCAGTACACTTATGTTCTGCTTAAACTTCTGTCTTTCCATTTTACCTTAAATCATAAAAATCTTCTTCATTAAGGTATAATTTGCATACAGTAAAATATACCCCTTGTAACTATACAGTTGGATGGGTCATAACAAACGTGGATCTACGTAATCACAGCGACAATCAAAATACTGAGCAGTTCTATGAGTCCAGAAAGTTGTTTAGGCCTTCCGTACAAACACACACCTGATGTCTCTCCACATATTTAAACATTCTTTAACTTCTCTCAGCAACGTTTTCTTTTTTTTAAATTTTCAGTGTATCGATCCTACAAATTTGTTTTTAAATTTATCCTTAAGTATTTTGTGTTTTTATTATGCAATTGCAACTGGTATTGCTTTTTTTAAAAATTGCCTTTCCAACTATTGCTACTTTGTAGAAATAGAATTCATTTTTGTGTGTTGACTTTGTAACTTGAGATTTTTGCAAATTCACTTATGATTTCCCTTAGATTTGGGGATAGAATCTTTAGGATTTTCAGTTTACATGGTCATGTCACTTGCAAATAAAGAAATTTTGCTTTTTCTTTTCTATTCTGAATGCCTTTTATTTCTTTGCCTAGCCTTAGCATACTGGCTCAGACCTCCAGTATAATGGTGAACATAGCACTGTGAGCAGACATCCTTCCCTTATTCTCAGTCTCAAGGGGGAAAGCATTCAATCTTTCACCAATTAGTATGTTGTTACATTGAAGCAGTTCCCTACTAATCCTAATTTTCTGACTGTTTATCATTAATGGGTGCTGAATATTGTAAAAATGTTTTATCTGCACTGATTGAGTAAAAATATACATGGGTTTCTTCAATTATTCCATTATTTTGATGAATCACATTGATTGATTTTCAATGTCAAGTCAATTCTTACTGTGTTGAATGACATTGATTTATACACAATGTCTAAAAAACTTTTCTTTCCTATTATAAAACACCTGCTCATGATATATTATCTGTTTTCTATAATTGCTGAATTTGATAGGCAATATTTTGGTTAGGATTTTTGCATCTTCACAAATGGCAGATATTTGGTATGAAGATTTCTTTCTTTGTAATGTCATTTTCTGGTTTTGATATCAAGATTATGCCAGCCTCATAAAATAAATTGGCAAGTGTTTACTTTTCCTCTATTTTATGAAAAAAATTGCAAAACATTGATATTATTTACTCCTTAAATGTTTGATAGAATTCACCAATGAAGCCTTCTAGAGCTGGTACTTTCTTTGTGGGAAGGTTTTTAATTAGAAATTCAATGTGTTTAATAGATACAGAATTATTCTGATATTCTGCTTTTTCAGTTTTGATCATTTGTCTTACAAGAAATTTGTCCATTTTAACAAAGTTGGCAAATTTATTGCCATAAAGTTGTTTATATTTTCTGCTTATTATTGTTTTAATTTCTGTAGGATCTGTATTAATGTACCTTCTTTCATTTCTATTTTGTGTAGTCTTTTCTTAAGCAATCTAACTAGAGAGCTATCAATTTTATTGATCTTTCTAAAGAATCAGCTGTGGATTTTGTTGAATTTCTCTATTGGTCTTTGGTTTGCTTGTTTATTGATTTGTAGTCTTATGATTTCCTCCTCTTATTTGCTCTTCTTTATTTGGCTTCTTAGTTTCAACAGTAGGATATTAATTTTTAGACATAACACTGTATTTAAATTTTACCTTATGTATATTTACAGATAGCGCATCAGGAGAATTTATGTTCAATGATTTTTTTTAATATATCCTTTCTGTACACTTTTCAATAAGCACTGTTTCACTTGATTATTCTATTTACATTTCCATTCAGCTAAAAATATTTTTTCTAATTTCCTTGTGATATTTCTCATTAACATTTGAGTTATTTAGAAGTAGGTTGTTTAAGTTCCAAATATTGGGAGATTCTCCATATAAATTTCTAATACTGATTTCTAGTTCAGTTCTGTTGTGTTCAGAGAACATATTTTACATTATTTTAATTCTAAAAAAATATATGGAGTTTTATTTTATGCACAACTATGGTCTGTCTTAGTGAATGCCCCACTACATTTCAAAGGAATATGTATTTTGTTCTTTGAGAGTGGAATAATCTTAAATATCAACTAGATCAGGTCGATTGAGTTTTTTCATTTCTTTTATATTTTCAGTTTTTTTCTTAGTAATTCTGTCAATTATAGGGAGTTGACTTATTAAATTTCCAACTATAATTGTGTATTTGTCTGTTTTTCATTTTATTTCAGTCAGATTTTTTTAATGTGTTGAAGCTCAGATATTAGGAACATACACTTTTCAGATTGTTGTCTTTCTGATCAATTAAACCTCATCATTATGAATTTTCCCATTTTAGTTTTGTTAATATTCTTTTTTCTACAGAATAGTTTGTCTTATACTAAGATAACCACTCCATCTATGCTGCCTATCTGAAAGCAGTTATACTTGTTTTGCCTCCATTTTCCTAGTTTATAGCATATGAGTAAATTCAATCCAAATTACTCTAATATGACCAGAGTGAAAGTCTCTGATTCCTTCAGTTTTGGTCTGCTAATTTCTTCTTACTTTCTCAAATCTCCAATGCTTTAAAGATTTCTCTACATATTTATATTACAAATAGTATTTTAAATTATTTTAATAGGAATCTTAGTCTAAATAATCTTATCTCCTTCACTAGAAATAAAAATGTCTTAAGATTTTAAAAAATCTTTACTGTGTATGTAGTTTTATCCTGTTTTCCCTACAATGTTCATTTGTTCTCCTATTTCCTTGACTAATTTTTCCAATATTTTCCATATTTTATTTATTAAAAGAGGCAACTTTTGACTTTGTAGATCTCTATTTTTTATTCTAATAATTTCTGCTCTTAATTATTTTAATCTTTCTCTTCTTGATGCTCTCTTCATAACATCTTGAGTTGATACTTGGCTAATTAATATTTCTTTTTTAGGGACTTTAAAAATATTTTTTTTAAAAATATTTTAAACAATAAGCCATTAAGCTTATTATTTTTTTAATTTTTATTGTATAATTTACATAGTGTATAATTTGTGAACAGCAAAATGCTGAGATCTGAAGGGTACCCTTGAATAAATAGTAACAAAGGCATATAATGACAAATGCTCCTACACAATAGGTTTACATTATCCCAGAAATTTCCTGTGAGTCCTTTCCAGTCAATTACCTCACAAGTTTTGACATGTAAATTTCATTGTATTTCAATTCCAAATATTTTGTAATGCTCACTCATTTCTTTACTGAAATATGAATTATTCAGATTTATAATTTTCAGTGGATAGAAAGGAGACTTTCTTTCAACTATTTCTAATTTTAATATATTTTAATCAGAATATTTGACCTGTATAACATCATTTTTTTTTTTTTGGTATTTAATTTATGGATTATTGTCTATCAAATTTGGAAAATATTCCATCTGTTCTCAAAATAATGTATATCTCTTATTGTTGCATGCAGGCATCTAGATCAGTTTATTAGATAAAGCTTAATCATTGTGCTTATCACCTCTTCTCTGCCCTTAATAAATTTTATTTACTTGATTGTATTAGTCAGCCAAAGGGGTGCTGATGCAAAGTACCAGAAATCTGTTGGCTTTTATAAATAGTATTTATTTGGGGTAAAAGCTTACAGTTACAAGGCTCTAAAGAGTCCAACGCAAGGTTACATCCCTACCAAACTCTGTTGCCACATGTTGGATCAAGATGGCGGGCAATATCTGCGAGGGTTCAGCCTTCCCCTTTTCTCTTAAGGCTCCATGG